>OY769905.1:5517122-5532122 GCA_963669185.1 Dyspetes luteomarginatus
ACTCGTCACTCTCCTAAATCTCAAGATTATACTTTGTTATTACAAACGCCAGAAGCTCGAAAATTCTTCACGAGATTACCATGGACCCAAAATCAAATATAAAAAGTTATTCGTAGCTTAAAAATCGTCGTCGAGCTAATCGAACATTATCAATTAAATCATCAAATTCGCAACGAATTCCTCAAAATGTATTTTTTAATTAAATAAAAATTCAAAATCGAAAAAAAAAATTGCTTTAAATAATTGGATAAAATTGAAAATTCGATCGTGATGTAAAAAAAAAGAAAAATTCAAACTTTTAGACACAATCTAATTGACGCTGGCATAGAAACTGAAAAGTACGTTACGTGGTTGGACTATGATCGAAAAAAAAGGGTTAAAGCAAAGGGTCGGTAGAGAGAATTGAGTGAGAAGGGAGAGAAGCGTGCTACTGTTAGTTTTTAGCTACCGTTGCGTTAGGGTTTTGCTTATATATATATATATATAGATAGATAGAAGAGAAGCGATCGAACGTCAGATCGAATCTCGTTTGGTGAATCAAATTTGGCAAAATAAAGGATCGAAGGCGAGTCGAGTCATGAGAGAAAGAGAGAGAGAGAGAGAAAGGACGAAGCAAGGGACGAATTTCCAGACTTACACACAGACAGACACACGCAAAGAGCTCCTCGAAGAGGATGAGAATGATGAGGAGACGGAAGGGCCGCGAGAGAACAGTTGCGCTTCGTGCGTGCGTGGCGCATTAGCATGCGGGAGGGCTCTCTCCTGTTTCTCGGTCCAGTTGACCAGAGAAACGATCAAGAATCAGAAAAGGGGGGAGAGAGAAAAGTGAAGGGAGTGAGAGAGAAAGAGACTGTGGAGTGTAGAGTAGTTCGAGATGAGGATTCGGCAATACAGAAGGACCAAAAGAGGGTCTCTGAATCTCTTTTGCTGCGCGTAGAAACTTTGCAGAAGGGCAAAAAAAAAAAAGAGGGAAAAAAAAAAACGTCGCTGCAAGCAAAAAAAGTATTTTTCAAACTTTCTTTTGTGTGCTAAGCAGCAACAGAGAAAGAGAAAGGGAGAAGAGAGCGGGTGTCTCGAATCTCTTCTGCATGGGGTGTGCGTACGATCGCAGAAAGATGCATAAAAAGGGAGACGAGATTTTAGGGCAAAGTGTAGACGCGAGAGGGCGCTGGTTTCCTCATTATACGCATGCGCGATCGAGCGCATGGGAAGAGCCAATGGAAAGAACGCAGAGAGAGGGAAATATAACGCGAGGACAGAAACAAGAAATGTCTGTTTGTGTGTGTTCCCCATATACTTTATTTATCTCTCTTCTTCTTCTTCGTCGTATTTTTTTTTTTTTGTTGTTTTTTTTTTTTTTTGCAACAAGAAATATCCTCTTAGGCCTTTTCTTACGCTCCCGCGTGTGCGGTGAGCGCGCCGATCGCGCGCGCTTTTGCGCCCTCATAATTGCGATCTACGAGAGAACGAGCATTCGCTTCGATTTATCGTTTTCTCGTGTTGGCTCGGTAAATGCGGCGAGGGACTTTCTGTGGAGGCCAATTCCGGAACAAGGACGTCCAAGAAGAAGAAGAAGAAGAAGAAGAAGAAGATCGCTCGCACCTTTTTCTCGCAATAATCACGTGATCCTACTTATTTTAATCACGTATCGTAATAAATAAAATCATAATTAGTGCGAGTTTCATTTTTTAGTCAAAGAAAAATGGCGAATGGTGCGATAAGAGCTCCTGGAAGTTTTATAATAGTTGGTCGTGATGTGAGCTGAGAGAAGCGCAGGATGAAATGATCGCGCCTTTACAAGCTCCCCCTTGAAAGGAAAGCCCACCAGGCAGTAGTAAAGGCAGTTACTGTCGCAGTCGAAGACGAGGATGAGGACGAAACGCGTGGTTTTGCCGCCTTCTCTCTCTCCCTCCCCCTTTCTCTCTTTCTGAGATCTCTCTCTCTCTCTCTCTCCCTCCCTCTTTCTCTCTTGCTGAGATCTCTCGCTCTCTCTCTCTCTCTCTCTCTCTCTTTCTCTTTCCCTCTCTGTCCGGACAGCCATCAGAAAGAGAAATAGCTATATATACAGGGTACCTCTATACGTGAGGGAGATCCTCACGCTAGACAACCGGCGCCATTTAAAGTGGATCATTTGAATTCACGCCGCGTGTGTGTCCCCGACTCTGCTCTCCTATTCGAGTATTCCCCTCCCCCCTCCCCTTCCTCTTCTGCTCCTACTCCAAAGTCCTCTCGGTTGTGGCTTCGAGTGTATCCAAAAAAACTGCTCTGGCACAAATGCCAATGCGAGTTTTCCCCTCTCGGATGCATTAAAATAGTTTTTAAATTAGTTTGACAGTTTGAAAAAAAAACAAAAAAAAAAAATCGAATTTTATTTTCCCTCACTGTCGTCTAGGGGATGACAAAAAAGTAGGTGGGAAGGGGTGAAATTTTATTTATCGATCATTGAATGCGTAAATTAATGATGACTTTGAACTCCTTCGTTTCCTAGCTTCTTGGTGACGAGTTAATCCAAAAATTACTCTGGCCACGTGTGTTTTCCCTCTCTCGGTAAAATTATCACCAAAACGTTTTCCCTTCTGGAGTTTGTAAATTTTTTTGAACACGTCAAAAATGAGTTTTTTCTCTACAAAATTAGAAAAAAAAAATACAAAAAATTGTCTCGTTAAAAAAATAAGGAAAAATTGGGTGCATTGCAGACCAAAATGCCAAAATTAACGATGAATTTGCTGATAAAGTGAAAATGCGAACTGGGTAAGGGATGAAGAGCAGATTTTTCGGGGTGGAGTCGCGCGAGAGGGATTTGCGGGCGCGCGCGCACTTCACTGCTGGACGTTTTCTCATGTTTGTTCTCCTGCATGGCGGTGGTCATCGCGTATAAAAACATTGCGATGAGAAGGGGAAGAGAGCGAAGCTGTGAATTGTCTTTCGCGCGTATTCTCTCATTTATTATGCATGCCTAGGTACGTTTTGTAGATATTGTTGCACGTGGAGAGCGGAAAAGAGAGCGTGAGAGAGAGAGAGAGTGAGAGAGAGAGAGAGAGAGAGAGAGAGAGAGAGAGAGAGAGAGAGAGAGAGAGAGGGAGAGAGAGAGAGAGAGAGAGAGAGAGAGAGAGAGAGAGAGAGAGAGAGAGAGAGAGAGAGAGAGAGAGAGAGAGAGAGAGAGAGAGAGAGAGAGAGAGAGAGAGAAAGAGAGAGAGAGAGAGAGGCGAGCTCGGAGATAAATATAGGCCATGGTATTATACACGTCGACTATGTAAATGGAGATTGAAAAAAAAAATTTACTTCACTGACGTAGAACTGTTTTTCGTGACTTTGAAAAAATTTGTAATTTTTTCGATACGGTTTATATAATTCATGAAAATATTCACTATTTAATTTTAATTGCGTGCGATATATTGAAATATTTTAACTCTGGAATGAAAAGTATAAAAGATTTGAAAAAAATTGAGACTGTGACAAATATTTGTAATAATGGACCAAATTCGACGAGGCTCAGACATTATTCGAGATAAAATGTCTCATTATAGAGTTTTCAAAATTTCTGAAAGTGCCAGAATATAAAAACAAAATACTGAATGATTTAAAAAAAAAACAAAATTCAAAGGCTATTTTGTCAATGAATTTATTTTTCGCTAAAATGCAATTTTTATACTTTTCAAGAATCCTCTGAGGTTTTTTTTTTTCTCGCAGTCTGAAAAGTCGAAGTTTTCTCGAAAAGTCCAAAATTTCCATTAAAAAAATTCCTCTAAAACGTGTGTGTGTGTGTGTGTGTGTGTGTGTGTTTTTTTAAGGTTCTTTCATCCCTCTATTTTGATGTACAATGTGTGGTCGAATGAATATTAATAAACCCACGAAATGTCAAGAATTTTATCTAGCGCACCAAAGAACGAGCGATGAATAAATATTAAATATTATATAATCGCTCACGTGCTTCTTGTCGTTCAACGAGTTTCATTCATGTAACGCGATTTGCTTGCTCACGCGCCACCCCTCCATTTCCATTTACAATGTGTGGTCTAATGAATTTTAATAAACGCACGAAATGTCAAAACTTTCAACTAGCCCACTAAAGAAAGAGCGATGAATAAATATTAAATATGATATAATCGCTCACGTGCTCCTTGTCGTTCAACGAGTTTCATTCATGTAACTCGATTTGCTCGCTCACTCGCTCACTCGCTCACTCGCTCACTCTCACCAATTTCTATGTCGGCTCATCGTTGGAAAGTTACCTCGTGTGTGTGTGTGTGTGTGTGTGTGTGTGTGTGTGTGCGTGCGTGCGTGAGTGAGTGAGTGAGTGAGTGAGTGAGTGAGTGAGTGTGTGTGTGTATGCGTGCGTGCGTGCGTGCGTGTGCGTGCGTGCGTGCGTGCGTGCGTGTGTGCGTGTGTGTGTGTGTGTGTGTGTGCGTGTGTGTGTGCGTGCGTGCGTGAGTGAGTGAGTGTGTGTGTGTGTGTGTGTGTGTGTGTGTGTGTGTGTGTGTGTGTGTGTGTGTGTGTGTGTGTGTGTGTGTCTCGAAACGAGGTGAGGAGAGTCCTGGTCGCGGCTTTTAATCTTTGAGCGCGATCTCAAGATAGAGATGACCGGGGGTGAGAGAGCACCAGGAGCAGGGCGGTCAGTAAGGGGAGGTGGGGTGAGGGGGGTTCGGTGATAAAAAAGGGCCCAGCAGTGTGTCTGGGACGTGCGCGGACGTGGGGGACAAAAAAGCGTAGAGTCGTTTGGGTCTCCTGGCGAGATATGTAGAAGCGACGGAGCAAGATTCTTGACAATGGTGAGCTCGAGCGGAGGGTAAAATCATCATCACGTTCTGCAGGTTTAGGGAAAAAAAGAAAGAGACAGAGGGAGTGAGAACGAGGATGGGCATATAACGAGAGACAGAAAAATCCTCAGGCCGGAACAATTCGTCATCCGTCTCTCATCCCAGAGCTCTTCTTGTATATTTTCACATTATAAAACGAGAATATGCGGGCTCGCTGCTGTTTTTGTTTCACTGAACGCGAACTAAAGCTCGCGTCTTGTCCAAGAGTGACGTGTCACAGAGTGAAATTAAGATAAAATTATGGATAAACCGGGCGATGGACGAGCCATATGACTTTCTTGCGCGTATGCACATTCACGTAAACGAGCTTGTATATTTATAAATTTAGATATATGTATATATTATTATTATTATTATTATTAACGTAGAAATATATATACATATATATTTCTACGTTAATTTAGATGTATATATATATATATATATTTGTACGTATGGAGAGAGAGAGAAAAAAAAGGGGGCGAGGATTTAGATGAGTAGTACAGGCACGTACGTAGCCGGTTATTCAGCCCCGTGAGGACTTAAACGGTGCTTAAGGATGTCGAGACACGAAGCTTGATTCAAATAATTTTTTTTAGTATTTTAATTTTAATTCATAATTCTTAGAACGAAAAATTAAAATTTGTCATAATTACAGGTAACTTATTTGCGAGAGTGTACCAAAGGCACTTGTGACCTTTGCCATACAAAAACGTCTCTCTGAGTTAAGTAAAAAAAATAATAATAAAAAAATAATTCATGCATTACACGTTGTCGTCATGCACGTCGACGAGGGATAAGGTAAGAGACGTACCACTTCCGGAATGAGAATGAAATTAGCGGGCTTTGGGGCGGAGCACCTACAACGGTAGCCGAGACCAGTTAATTTTCGTACCCCTTATGTGCGGTTTCTTTTCAGCGAGAGAGAAAGGCCCTCTTCTCTTTCTCCCTTTTGCAGATTCGTCTTGAATAATCTCATGCCAGATTCACTGACGTCGAGTGCCTCCTCTCGTCTTGTCGAATTATTATTTCTCTCTCTCTCTCTCTCTCTCTCTCTCTCTCTCTTTCTTTCTCTCTCTCTCTGCCCTTCTCTCATTTTTTCAACTCTTTTGTCTCTCGTTTTCGTTTGTGGTCAAAACGCGCCCGAGCCTCCTCTCATATATTTGCCGCGTTGAAAAGCAACGAAACGTGATGTTACTGCCTCTCCTCCTTCGAGATATATTCTCTTCTTGGAAGATGTTTTGGACGAGCTGGATAAGTAGCAGCGTAGCAGTCATCATAGCAGTAATATACATATATATATATATATATATATATATATATATATATATATATATATAACGAACTCTCATCTCTCGTGCTCGGTTAACACTGCTAGGCTTATAATATAGAATACGAATTAGAGCTCAGGTGAAGCTCAAATGATGCAAAAAATTATGAATTTTCTTGTTGAAAAAAAAACGAAAAAAACATTTTTTATAAACATATCATATATAATTTATAATAATAATAATAAAATAATGGAAATAAATATATTAAAAATAAAAAAATGATTCGCAATTTCATTTCGTCACAAAATTATTTTTAATGGTTTTATTTCACTGAATTTTGTCTATTTTTCATCGCACACATAGGCATCGGAATAGTAAAACAAGAGATGGAAAACTGCTGATATAGAATATATTCGATCGAGATATCGATATATGGATATACGGAAAAGTCTCGAGATAAACGCGAGAGAGATAAAAGGAGCAAAACGGACCTACCAACGATATGCAGAAGAACGCTCTCGAATGTCAAGGCTCTCTCTCTCTCTCTCTCTCTCGACGCGTTTCATATACCTCATTTTACCATAAAGTCTGCCTTTTAGATTTTCACATAAAGCTCTCTATGCTGTTGCTGAGAGTTGGCATAGGCAATGCATCGCTATCTGTTATCCGCGTGGCGAGTCCAACAATTGAATGAGAGACGAAGAGACAAAAAAAAAAATACATATTGACATATAGAGGCGTGTTTCAGTAAGAAATATATCCTATGTCTAAAACCATAAAGGCGTATATTCTATGTTTAAACAGAGCACATGACTCCTTATATACATATATATATATATATATTCTTATATATATATTCTTATATATATATTCTTATATATATATTCTTATATATATATATATATGTCTTTATATATGTGAGACAGAAGGTGCCGAGACACGACGACGTCTCGCGTTATACTTGTGTAACGTACAAGAAGACAGAGACAGAGAGAGAGAGAGAGAGAGAGAGAGAGAGAGAAATGCTGTTCTACAGACACACGAATCGATTTACGATGCACATGTAAAAGCCTCACACAGTAAATTCTAGGATGGATGAACGCTGAAGGAGAGACGAGCATGGACCAGACCGCGTGAACGAATAGATCAAACCGGATATCTCGACCCCCAAGGGCCATCATATGTACAAAATATAAATTAGATTAGAATTAGATCTAATCTCGTTAACTCTTGAGCTATTTGAATTAGAACAATGGCCTCTCAAGAATTAAAAACAAAAAAAAAAAGGCGTGCGACTGTCTTCTCGTTTCTCGTGGACTCTTTATAGATCGTACATTGAAGCAAAGACGCGTGATTGAACATGGGAATCAATTTATATATTCCGATAGCAGAGGGATCGTCGTGACATTCGTGATTAATGATCCTCGAATTTTTCGATCGTATAAATAAATAGAAAAATTCCGTTGGGTCAGTGAATAGTAAATTGCTGGTACACTATTGGTAATTTTATAGTCTGTATATATATATATATATTTTTTTTTCTTTTATAGTGTATATATATATATTTTTTTTCTTTTATAGTGTATATATATATATACGTGTGTGGTTTTGCATAGTTTGAGAATGAGGTATATATAAGAGGCCTGGGAATTTCTTCAGGAATTTCACCCCCTTCTCCAGCAACCCTCCGGGAGAGCGAGAGTTGTCTGGTGCATAAATTATGCACCCCCATGTTTGCTGGTTTAACATCAAGAAATATACGAGTGCCAGACGGTTACATTCACAATGTGTACATACACCTGATGTGCGAAGAATCGTGCATAGGCAGCCAAAGAGACCAAGTAAAACCGGAAGTGGAAGGTTTGTAAGAAGGCGAGCAAAGCTGCAGGTTAATGAGTCGAGCTCTCCACGCGCCGATATAATTTATGGATTGCTCTTTTCATTTTATTTTTTTTATTCGAGGGACTCTTAAAAGGTGCACGAAAGTCTTACGTTGCCTTTTCCTTGCAGAGATTTCACGACAATGTTACGTGTAAATTATATTAATAATTTGACAATATTTTATATTGAATAAAAAATTTTAAGTCAGATCTTACAAATGTTTATTTTTAAAATATAATAAGTAATTTAATTTAAAGGATGCATCATCATTTAAATCACCTGAACTAATTATAGTTCAGGTGATTTTTAAGTGAGCGAAAAAATTTCTTGCATTCATTATTTTAATTCGAAAATTATTCTACGAGTATGATAAATCATCAGATAGGGCCTTAAGGCGTGTCGTGTATTAAAAAAAAAATAAAATAAATAAACTACTTGAGATTCGTGCGAGATTATCACGTGGACAGTCAAAACGGAAAAAGTGATGCAGTCAAAATGCACTAAGTACATATATATATATATATATACCAGTAGGAGAAAAAGACTCGAGTACCAGCCGACGTTCTCTGGGCAGAGTGTGACGGTCCCGGCAATTTCGAGATAGCGATCGGTCTTTTGTTTCCGTTTCATCCCTCGTCGCACCTCGGCTGCTCCTCGATTCTCGTATTTATTTTTCTTTAACCGATTACCTGCTATGGCTGCCGGCACACTTCGAATTCTCAACAAGCTGACAGAGACAAAATTTACTTTCAGTCATTTCGTTAATCTTTTTCGTACGATCGTTTCGTGTGTCTTCTATGCTAATTACCGATTGCAACCTGTTACGATTCTGTTAAAATATATTTTTATGTATATATTATAGGGGTGAGTTTGAATTTTTAAGGGACATATTTTAAATTCCAGAAAGTGGAAAAAGGGCGCTAGGTGACTTTGCCACGGTTCTCCCTTGTCGCCTAATTGCCAGGAAGTGATCGTTCGAGTGATATCAATGGGCCAAAGTTGTAAGGGCGTAACAACTCCGTATAAGTTTAACTTTTTCGTTTTTCTGGCATTAGACGATCGATGGGTATGTCGACGCTTAGCTGTACAATTTATTCCAAACCGGAAGTTCACCGTGACATTTGGGCGGCGAGAGAGAGAGAGAGAGAGAGCATTTTTCCAGCAGCAGCTCGACGAGAATTAAACATGGAGGGAGAACGATTTACGACTCGACGATTATGTGCGTAAAAAAATGTGCGCACATGCGTGAGCATGAGAATAATTAACCGATTTTCCGTTGAATTTCATTTTTCAGGGAGTTGCAAAGTGGCCAGAAACTCGACAGTTGCAATGAATTTGATTAATAAAAAAAAAAAAAATTATACGGTGATATAATAAATCCTGAAAAAAATTTAAATACTCGAAACTTCTTTTGGCTCATTTTAATTCGTTAATTCTCTAGCATCCTCTAAGTTTTTTGTATGTCAATGTAATTACCAATAGCGAGGGAAAAAAAAATCAAGAATATTCATCAAAATTCATAAATAAATAAAACAAAAATATTGTGACTCTTCTTGGGGGATAAAAAAAAACGAGTATTTACCGTAACTAAGTTTGCTGTTTTATTTTTTCTTTCTCCTCGCTTCTATCAATACTCTACATTAAATCATAAAAAATTATACTCCGAAAGTAGAGTTAAACGAGAAGAAGAAGAAGAGCTAAAAGATTCTTCTTCTTCCACGAATTTGAGCCATTCGAGATTTAGGACGTAGTTCAATTTTTTTTAAATTTACTTAAATACTGGAAACTTCTTTTGGCTCATTTTAATTCGTTAATTCTCTAGCATCCTCTCAGTTTTTTGTATTTCAATGTAATTACCAATAGCGAGGGAAAAAAAAACCAAGAAGATTCATCAAAATTCATAAATAAATAAAACAAAAATATTGTGACTCTTCTTGGGGGATAAAAAAAAACGAGTATTTACCGTAACTAAGTTTGCTGTTTTATTTTTTCTTTCTCCTCGCTTCTATCAATACTCTACATTAATTCATAAAAAATCATAGTCCGAAAGTAGAGTTGAACGAGAAGAAAGAGAAGACCTAAAAGATTCTTCTTCCATGAATTTGAGCCATACGAGGTTTAGGACGTAGTTCAATTTTTTTTAAATTTACTTAAATACTCGAAACTTCTTTTAGCTCGATTTAATTCGTTAATTCTCTAGCATCCTCTAAGTTTTTTGTATTTCAATGTAATTACCAATAGCGAGGGAAAAAAAAACCAAGAAGATTCATCAAAATTCATAAATAAATAAAACAAAAATATTGTGACTCTTCTTGGGGGATAAAAAAAAACGAGTATTTACTGTAACTAAGTTTGCTGTTTTATTTATTTTTTCTCCTCGCTTCTATCAATACTCTACATTAATTCATAAAAAATCATAGTCCGAAAGTAGACTTAAACGAGAAGAAAGAGAAGACCTAAAAGATTCTTCTTCCACGAATTTGAGCCATTTGAGGTTTAGGACGTAGTTCAATTTTTTTTTAATTTACTTAAATACTCGAATCTTGTTTTGGCTCATTTTAATTCGTTAATTCTCTAGCATCCTCTAAGTTTTTTGTATGTCAATGTAATAACTAAGTTTGCTGTTTTATTTTTTCTATCTCCTCGCTTCTATCAATACTGTATATTAATTCATAAAAAATCATAGTCCGAAAGTAGACTTAAACGAGAAGAAAGAGAAGAGCTAAAAGATTCTTCTTCCACGAATTTGAGCCATACGAGGTTTAGGACGTAGTTCAATTTTTTTTTTTTTTTTCATCCTTCATCTCTCTCCTCTTTCTTTCTGTCTTGCTTTATGTGCTTCTGCTCCAGCTTCTGCTGATTTCGTTGTTTCGCGTTTGGCGTGTTGTAGCCCACCTCGTGAGCTTCATAGCGAAGTGGAAGACGTTATATTATATTCTTCCTGTGTACACGAAACTTTTTCCTCTCTCTCTCTCTCTTTATCTCTCTTTCTCTCCCTCATTCTCGCTCTCTCTCTCTCTCTCTCTCTCTCTCTCTTTCTCTCTGGTCGGTGTTTTGTGTTTTGCGTTGGTGTCTAGTGTTTCTTCTCTCCGCGGACAGACGCGCCCGCGAGATTAGATCTTAGCCACTACTATATACGAGATTCTCATATTACCACTGAGAGACGAGCGCCGCCATCTTTTTTTTTCTTCAAAATATTATTATATCTTTTTTTTATGCCTATATATATTTCTTTTTTTTTTCACAGCCCGTACATGTTATACACTAGCATTTCTCGGCTGGCTCTCTTATAGGGTGGAGATGCTCTCGGTTGCGTGTGCACATCGCGCAGCGTCGAGAAACGCGGCTCCCGTTTTACTCGGTGCGAAAAGGGAAGTTTTATGTGCCTCGTATCTCGTTTGGTGGCTTCATCTTTTCGCAGCTTCCCATATTCTCTGTCTCAGACACACATGTGGAAATTTTTTTCCGTACCACTGCAATTTCTCTCTCTCTCTCTCTTTATATCTGTATATATATAAGAATATATATATATATATTCTTTTTCTGCATGTAATATCAAAGTTTTCGAGTTCTCGCTGTCAGCAGTTACGTTTATTACGCGATTATCATTATAACCCTCAGCTCTCGTTATACCGACCAGCAAAGTAATTTGAAATGAACCTCGAGTATAAATAGAGGTATACAAAATAACGCAGACTGACCAGGGGTCTCTTACTCTCCTCTTATCCTGATAATCTTAATTTTTCCCCGGATTCTCTTGTAGCTCGTGCGCGTGTCCGCCCCTTGTTGTCTCGGAAATGTATAATGTCACGTGCTGACGTTGGTCCTTTTCTCTCTCTCTCTCTCTCTCTCTCTCTCTCTCTCTCTCTCTCTTTCTCTCTCTCTTTCTGGCCCACGACAATGAAATTCTCTCGGGAAAAAACACGGTGTGACCCGATTTCGAATGCCTCGAGTCCCTTCGATTATTCCTTTGAGATATTTACTATATCCTCGTATCGTTGCTCTTGTCACTCGTCGTACGAAACTTGGCCAGTATAAATTTCGTAATGGCCAATAATAAGAAGGAAAGAAAAAAAAAAAAAATTAAAATCGATGAAAAGAAACGAGATGGTTACACGAGCATTTTTTTTCAAAGAGATAAAAAATTAAATAAACGATACGAGAAATGAAAGGGTGTGGGGGTGCCTTTGTACCCCACACCCCACTTTGCATTGGAGTGCAAGGGGAATTCCATAAGGCACGCTATGGGGGCTTTTAGGTCTATATATATGGACATGCATGTCCATGTGTTTGCATTCGTGCAAAGGCAATTTTTTTTCTCCATATATATATATATATATATATATACTTCCTCGAGGAGGGAATTCAGTGCTTTCTCTTTCAATCTCTGTTTCTCTTTATATCTCTTACATATATCCGGGCGTTTGCTCGCCAGAGATACAGAAATTTGCGATGGGCAGAGCAAGGGAGGTGGTTGGGGGGGGGGGGGAGGGATGGAAGTTGAGATTTCGAACGAAAATAATAACAATGGACGATCTATACACGGGGGTGGCCCGGTGGATAGTTTATTAGTGCTCGCGAGACAATGGAGGTCGAGACCCGAAAAGAATGAGAGAAAGATGTGGTGGAAGAGGAACGACGAGAGAGGAGAGAGAAGGAAGCTGTGCTGGCTCCTGCGATCGTTTTTCTCCACGAGAAACGACGTGTGTTTGTGTGTGTGTGTGTGTGTTTGTGTGTGTGTGTGTGTGTGTGTGTGTGTGTGTGTGTGTGTGTGTGTGTGTGTGTGTGTGTGTGTGTGTGTGTGTGTGTGTGTGTGTGTTTGAGAAGAAGGTGAAGTAAAACAGAAAGAGAGAAAGAGAGCGCCAGAGCACAACCCGCAGCAGCACAAAACTCGACAGCCACCGAGCAAAGAGCGGCAACTGGCAAAAAAGAAGAAGAAGAAAGAATAAAAATATAAGCAACCGGCGAAGAAGATTCGGCAGCAGCGGAAGGGAAAGAGATGAAAAGAAAAAAAAAAATGTGAAAAAAAATGGAAAAAAAAAGGGTTCGAGTCCATATTTAAGTATGAGCCAACGCGCCGCCCTCGAATTTATGCCTGGCGACAAATATTTCAAAATCATTCGCCTCTATATATACGCACGACCGATCTGGACCTCTGGAGATTTTTCGCCACCGCGAAACTTCGATATAAGAATAATAATAATAATGAAAAAAGTATCGAAAACAAAAATGTATCGAACGACTATGAGAGTAAATCTCGAGGATAGAACGAGGGAGAGAATTAGAGTGGAGATCGATCTTTTTCGGTGGATCGAGAGAGGGAGGCGATATAAGGCAAGCTGGGGATGGGACAGAGAGGGGGGGGGGGGGATCGTCGCTCTCGATCGCCGCGCGTGAATAATTCGGGAGACCCGGAATATATTTAAAAAATTCAAATCGTCTATTAGAAACAAAAGGGCACCCGCGCGTGTATTGGCTCAGAGAGAGAGAGAGAGAGAGAGAGAGAGAGAGAGAGAGAGAGAGAAAATGAGAGAACGCCGCGATGATCACGATCGAGTCCTCGCCACAGGACCCGATCTCTTGTACATACGTCAATATATATATATATATATATATAGAAAAATCAGTATAGAATCGAAAGTGGAGAAGAGAGAAGGTGCGACGTTTATTCGTGAAAGGGTGAGCGGCAAGAGAGAGAGAGAGAGAGAGAGAGAGGAGAGATCGTCGTGGAGCAGATTTCGACGCAAAGATAAAATCGAGCGAGAAAGATCGGCAAAGAGATACGAGAAAGCAAAGAATGGAAGGAGTTGAGATTTTTTCTGATCTACGAATTAAATGGGAGTGATGTCGATGGCCGTTCGATGTATCTCGATTTAATCAATTCTTCTTGTTGAGCTCGACAAATAAATTTTCTACAATTACAATTTTTTTCTTACAAAAAAAAATGCTTTAGAAAAAAAAAACGTTAGATGAGAAAAAAATAAGGGAGGGGAGGATTTTTTTTTCTAATCTTCAAATGATGCTCGATTGGTATAAAATAGCATGGAGATTTTATTAATTCTTTTGGACTTGACGCATAAATTTTACAAAATTTATTTTTATTTTTCGAAATAAACGCGAGGGAAAATCATTAAATTTTTTTCCTTGCAATAAACAAAATTGATCATTGAATTCTCTGCTATAAACCAAGCGAATATTGTTCAATTTAAATAAACATTATTCAAATCCTGTAAATTCATTTCGCTCGTTAAAGATTCGCAGGATCGACCGGAAGTTCATAAGGGCACCAGAAAGAGAGAGAGCGGATATATAGTTCAGAGAGAGAGAGAGAGAGAGGACATACAGTTTAGAGAGAGAGAGGGAGAGAGGGAGAGGCAGAGGGAGAGAAGGAGAGGGATAGAGGGAGAGGGAGGGAGAGGGAGAGGGAGAGGGAGAGGGAGAGGGAGAGGGAGAGGGAGGGAGAGGGAGAGAGAGGGAGAGAGAGAGAGAGAGGAGAGAAGAGTAACTCGGGCTGAGAGATCGTGAATTTCGTCATGGCGCTACGCCGTAAAGCAATTCCAGTCTCTCCCCCATCCCCTCCTCATCGATTCTGGACTTAATTTCTATCGTAGCCCCGGCGAGATATTAGAGCTGGGGTGTGTGACGTCATATGTATGCAAATTTGTGGCCCGGCTCGTGGTTGCCTGGTTGCCTTTCTGGTTCGCTTCTCTTCTACATATATCGATATATCGATGGTCCAAATCGAAAAGGGCCAATAAGCTATGCATGCACACAGCTTATTCGCCATTTTGTCATTGAGCCATCGATATGGACCACTACGTATATGGCTGGAGAACGAGCATATATATCGAGTGAGACAGAGATCCGTTCTCGCTTCCGTCTGAAGCATACAATTCGCCTCGTAGCTTTTAGTATCCGCTGCTGTTGCGGATTATTCGACCAGCGACCGTTCTATATATACACAAATAAATCTACTTGTGTGTCTTTGCACACGTATCTGAAAGGTTTCCGCGTACGAATTACGCACACGCGGATATTTCAAACCACACGAG
>OY769905.1:5534622-5539622 GCA_963669185.1 Dyspetes luteomarginatus
GACCCCGCGGTCGTTACTTACCACCTTCGCTTTGCCATACACACGCTTTTCTTATTTTACGATAAAATTGATGACTTAGTTTTTATCATTATTACGAAAGTATTATTACGAAAGTAATATTGTTTAATCAATTGTTCCAAATTATTTATCAATTGAAAGAAATGCATTTAAAAATGAATAAAGTAATTGATTATTAAAAATTTTATTCACAAATTGCAAATGTCTTTTTATTCACCCCTTCGTATCATTGCATAATGAATTAAATAATTTTCTTTTGATTATTAAATTAGCACACAAAAGAGTTCGCTTCGCATGTATAAATTTTGCTTGGCCATTTAAAACGAAACGGAAAAATGCATTTTGAAATGAATAAAGTAATTGATTATTAAAATTTTTATTCACAAATTGCAAATGTCTTTTTATTCACCCCTTCGTGTCATTGCATAATGAATTAAATAATTTTCTTTTGATTATTAAATTAGCACACAAAAGAGTTCGCTTCGCTTGTATAAATTTTGCTTGGCCATTTAAAACGAAACGGAAAAATGCATTTTAAAATGAATAAAATGATAATAGATGATTAAAAAATTTATTCACAAATTGCAAATGTCAAATTCACCTCTTCGTATCATTGCATAATGAATTAAATAATTTTCTTTTGATTATTAAATTAGCACACAAAAGAGTTCGTTTCGCATGTATAAATTTTGCTTGGCCATTTAAAACGAAACGGAAAAATGTATTTTGAAATGAATAAAGTAATTGATTATTAAAATTTTTATTCACAAATTGCAAATGTCTTTTTATTCACCCCTTCGTGTCATTGCATAATGAATTAAATAATTTTCTTTTGATTATTAAAATAGCACACAAAAGAGTTCGCTTCGCATGTATAAATTTTGCTTGGCCATTTAAAACGAAACGGAAAAATGCATTTTAAAATGAATAAAATGATAATAGATGATTAAAAATTTTATTCACAAATTGCAAATGTCTTTTTATTCACCCCTTCGTGTCATTGCATAATGAATTAAATAATTTTCTTTTGATTATTAAAATAGCACACAAAAGAGTTCGCTTCGCATGTATAAATTTTGCTTGGCCATTATAACGAAACAACGAGAGCCTTAACGAGTTCCACAGACACATATGTGGAGAGGGGCGGGTGGGGAGGGGGGGGGGGGGGGGAGAGTCGCGTATGGGATGAGAGCGTCGATTGGACGAATTACGCACGATAAGCGTACGCGATAAAGTTCCCTCGGAGCGTCAAAAGCCAGAGGGGGATGTGAAAATTATGACAACGAGAGAAGAAAGAGAGAGAGAGAGAGAGAGAGAGAGAGAGAGATGTGCATTTTGCCCCTACGGGGATGATAATTATCTCTCTATGAATGAGGTTTAATTGGCCTCGCGGCGAGGCACCCACGCAGAGAGCGCATCCCCTTTTTATACAGGGGGTGGCTTCTTTCTGACCCTGACGATGAGAGCAACGCTCTGGTATTCGAGGCCACGATGATGGATGTGAGAGAAAACGTGAGACGGAAACGCTTCGGGGCTCTGCATAGAAAACCCTTTGACTCTGTGACTTTCTCTCTCTCTCTCTCTCTCTCTCTCACTCTCAAAGAGGAAGAAGAAGAAGACAAAGTCAGATATTGTAGCGTGGGCGGGGGTGCGAGAATTGAGGGTGCTTTTCTCCCTCTCTTTGATATTATCCACCAACTTCCCTCTCTCTTTCTCTCTCTCTCTCTCTCGCTAACACGCAGGAACGATGAAACGATACACGATCGGATATTATTAGCATTGTTAACCGAGCAAGCAAGCTCTCTCATTCCAGCTACATCGACATTCACCCCCATCAGAGTGCGTAATACAGTAATATACGGCAGAGTAGATCCCGTTACAAGCCTCCCCCTTTTTCGACGCGTGCACCAGCAATCAACCCTTTTGCTCTCAACGAGAGCCCTCGGGCGATATATTCGAGATCTCTGTTTGAACCTCACGAGAGATTCTCAGCCACGTCTGCTCTTAATTGCCCTAAGTCCTGGAATTTTTAACGATAACAACAATCATTTGTGAAAAAAGTCCGTTTTTTCGGGGTGATTTTATCGGGTGAATTTTTTTTTTTTACAGCCCAGAAAGCATTAGAAAAATTCGTCAAAATATGAAAAAAAAATTTAGTCATCTTCATTTTTGGGTCACATTTTTGGGCCAATTTTTGTCGATTGACGATTCATCGGTAGCTAAATAAAAGTCAATTAAACGCAAATGATTCTTTGAATACATTGAATTTGGGGTGAATTCAATGCCATGAAAAAGCTCCCCGTATGCACAACGAGAAGATAAAAAGATTCTCGAAGCTCATGGGGGTTTTGGATCTTTTGCTCTCTCTCTCTCTCTCTCACACTTTTCGCAAGAGACGATTTACGATATAGACGAGTTGAGTGAGAGCTGTATAGAGCAATAGCGATGCTTGCGCAAAAGCTCACGTATGTTACATATGTCGAGCGAGGACGACATCGAGGCAAAGAAAGGTGGGTTGAGCATGGAGCATGCAAGGGAGGTCGTATCTTATAGATAAATAAATATACGTACATATATATATATATATATGTATATATATATATATGTATGTGTGTATATATGTATATATATATATATATATATATATATATATGCATATAGATATGTATAGAAAGAGAGGATTCTCGCGAGCGCGTAGCACAGGACGAGGCTTGCATGACGAGTCTCGGGTTGACGTTTCATTCCCGGCGTATTCCCGCACTATGCATACTAACTAGGCCTCTCTTCTCGCTATAGATACACGCTATGCTCTCTCCGATCTTTCTCTCACCCATTTCTCTCTGTCGCGTTCTTTCGTTTGCCCGTGTGTGGGCTTTGAGTACTTGGCGGAGGGGTTGAAGCGGGACGGGGGTCGGAGGAGCATTGGAGAAAGCAGGCAGGACGAAAAGATGACGATGATGATAGTGGAATGCGAGGGTGAAAAAAGAAAATAAGAGAAAAGACGATGGAAAAATGAAAGAAACAAATGAAGAGATGAAAAAACATCGTCGTATGATCGTGAGCCCCAATTTGAGTTTAGGGGTAGTTTTTTTTGGCCCGATTTCTATGTATAGGTGGAGAATTGGCGAGGTGATTCGTATAACAAAAAGGGGTAGCGTTCAATGGTCAGTGGAGGGATGCTCGGACCACCTGTACCGTTGACTCGAGCCTGTAAACCCACGCGCATCCCTTAAATTTTCACTATAACGATTTTTAAATACAGTAATGAAAATAGCAAATTCCTGAATTAAAAAGAAAAAAAATACGAGAGGGAAAAATGGAGCGACTTGTATCGTTTTTACTCGAGCCTGTAAAACCGCGCGCATCCCTTAAATTTTCACTATAACGGTTTTTAAATACCGTAATAAAAATAGCAAATTCCTGAATTAAAAAAAAATAGGGAAGGGAAAAATGCAGCTACTTGTTCTGTTTACTTGGGCCTGTGAACTCGCGCGCAGCCCTTAATTTTTCACTATAACTATATTTAAATACCGTAATGAAAATAATAAATTCCTGAATTAAAAAGAAAAAAATACGAAAGGGAAAAATGCAGTGACTTGTATCGTTGACTCGAGCCTGTAAACCCGCGCGCATCCCTTTAATTTTCGCTATAACGGTTTTTAAATACCGTAATGAAAATAGCAAATTCCTGAATTAAAAAAAAATAGGAAAGGGAAAAATGCAAAAAAATACTTATTCTGTTTACTTGGGTCTGCTAGAAATCTACGCGCATCCCTTAAATTCGCTTTAGCCATTTTATTACATCGCAATGAAAATATAAAATCCTGAATAAGTAAATAAAAATATAATGGCCTGCATTGTCGATTTTAGCCTCCGAATCTGAGTGCATCCCTTAAATTCACTGCAGATATTTCGGACGACTGTAATAAAATATAGTAAAAATTCTGAATTTGAAAAAAAAAAATGCATTCATAAATATAGTTATGTGCATTTGTAAATATAAGGTAGAATAGAAAAAAAATGTGATGATGGTATGGCGGCACTGGCAGTCACGAAATCGAGGTATTTTCATCATCCCCCTTTTCA
This sequence comes from Dyspetes luteomarginatus, assembly GCA_963669185.1. Lineage (NCBI taxonomy): Eukaryota > Metazoa > Arthropoda > Insecta > Hymenoptera > Ichneumonidae > Dyspetes > Dyspetes luteomarginatus. Next base: position 5,538,727 of record OY769905.1, read on the forward strand.
CCCTTGCTAGTTTTTAAGCTTGGCTCACGAGTGAGGAGGGTTGCATATCGTCCTGCGCGCACACATCAGAATAGACCGTCTTTCGGTTCTACTATTTTTAAACGGTTTCCTATTACCCATGGCAACTATCAGCCACGCTAGATCTAATCCATTATTTTTTTATCTAGCCTTGTTTTTCCTTTAGAGGCTCAGCACGAGTTTCTCTCTCTCTCTCTCTCTCTCTCTCTCTCTCTCTCTCTTTCTACTGTTCGTCTACAATCGACGAGCGGGACACACGATTACTAAACTCCTCTCACTTTTCCCTGATTCAACTATACACAGTGTTCTACCCCTCCAAGTGGCTGCTCAGGTTTTGCCTTCAGACTTTCATCCCTTATACCATAGTAAGCTGTCTACGATGAAGGAGTGGGAGAAAAGAGAGAGAGAGGGAGGAAGGGTGGGAGGGAGGGAGGGAGGGAGGGAGAGATTTTTATTTGCTTTTATTCGGGTGTAATTGTTGGGGCCAGTCACCACTATCGCCACTAGAGAGAGAGATGAAGAGAATCGTAGCGAGCGAGAAAGCCAGAGCAGGGCTCTAGCCATCCACTTCGCGAATGTTACCGTGCCACGCGACCCTTTTATGGCAACTCTGCGAGCTCTCTTGCTTGCTAGGTGTATCAGCTATATGACATTTTTATACAAACATATATATGTATGTATGTATATATGTGAAGCATTCTCCACTGATCTAGCCACTTCTTTTCGGTGACCCCACAGAATTTTTTAAAACTTTGTCAATTTGTAGTTTTACTTGAAATAATTTTCTGCGAATTATTTCAAATTTTTAAATCCAATCGTTTGGGTAATGAGCAATTTTTTTCGTGTCATCAGCACTTTTATGTAAGTTTGAAAAACAA
>OY769905.1:5547122-5557997 GCA_963669185.1 Dyspetes luteomarginatus
TCCAATTCTCATCGAAGCAATTTTCGATCACTGTAATTCTTCCACGGTAAAACAAAGAATTAAAAAATTCTCATTCTCTCCCTTTCGACGAAAATGTCTATTTTTTTTGTTTTTTTTTTTCATTATAAAAACGACAATTTTTTTTTAGCGCCCTTTAAAAAAAATTTCATAGAATTTTTTAACAGCGAGTTTAAATAATTCTGGATGACATTTCAGCCTCGTTTTCTATGCAAAATGCATTCTATAGCCGAGGGACTAATCTGTAAATGGCCCTGGTAAGATTTACAAGCGAGACTCTGGGGTCTTTTTTTTTTCTGCAATTTTTTTTTTTGTCTCTCTCAGTAGCCATCGACGACGAGGAATTCGCGCACTTGGCGTTCCGCGTACATCTCCCGAGGACTTTGCGAGCAGCGAGTAAAGTTGGACCTGAGGTGGAAAAGGCAAAAAAATAATTGCTAATGAAGCGAGACGAGTTTTTTTTTTTTTTTCAACGTCGATCAACGACTGCAGAGGGCCATCGTGTGAGGTGGTGCAAGGAGCCTCTTTGTGTATCGTGTAGTTTGTTCATTTCTCCACCATTACATATATCGAATAAATATATATATATATATATACTAAATAAATAAATAAATATACATATATATATATATATATATATATATATATATATATAAAAGAGTGTGAGGATCATAACGAGTTTCGTAACGACTACCCGAGCTCGTAGATAATCCAGCGTTCATTCACAAAGAATGAACGCAACAAGAAACAAAGAGGGAGAGATGAAGAATTTGAGCCAACAGTTGGAGAACGTGGCCCCTTGAATTATCATCAATTCCAAACATATATATATATATATATATGCAACACTATAGATATATTTATATATAGACGAATTATTGAGATCGATTGGCGAAATGCTAATAAATTTCATGTTGTATGTATATATCAAACGTTTATACGTGCGCTATAAAATAATAATAAAGAATAATAGAATTCAGCAATTTGTGTTCATCTCACTCTCTCTCTCGATCTCTCTCCGTCTCTCCCTCTCTCTGTCTCTGTTTCTCGTGTACGGAATTATACTACGTAAAGAGGCGACGAGAGAAGAGCGATTCCGGTGCACCGGAAGCGATACATTATCGCGCGCGAGTTCGTCGTCGTCTGATCTTCATGTACCAACACTTGGTCAATAAAAAAAAATATATATATATATATATATATATATATGTATATTTGTATGGGAGATTCTGGTTGTGTATGTGTTGGCCAAGGTATAATGCAATCTGTGTATTTGAATACCTAATAGTTTTCAATGCATACATCATGGTCCGACGAACGCCGGTCATTACCTCTCCACGGGCTTCTCTCTCTCTCTCTCTCTCTCTCTTTTCGTATATGCGTTCGGGTGTCTAGATATATAAATATATTGAACATTGCACCAGCAGCTTTACAGGCGACCCAGAGATACTCTGTAATACATCATCGTAGACTGTAGCAACGAATTTTGAATTCGTTGACTCCAGTCATAAGTTTATATATATATATATATATATATATATATATATATATATAGATGCAGCCTCGATGCTAATTTCAGCGAGTTATATGCCAAATTCGAATTCAAGCTCGATAAAACACAAAGACAAAAGTTCTCACGTACCAGATCTCCATGAAGTGGATTTATATGAATGCAATTATCAGGTAAATGAATTTTGAATGATTTGCAAACGAATATTATTTTGAGATAAAAAAATATTCAACGATACGACAGATAAATTGTGATAAAAATGTTTTTTTTTTGTCGGATAAAAAAAAAATCGTATTGATAATTATAATTTAAATTCGCAGATACAATTTATTTCTTTGGAGAAAAAAGGCCGCGAGAAAATGAGAGAGTTTTAATATCTCCGAAATAAATTCCTCCTTTGCTAATATGAGAGTATGAAATTATTTAGATATGAATCATTTATATTCGAAGAAACAAAATATTGAGTCATTCAATTTATTTCGATTGAAATAAATATTGATTTATCGAATTATTTTGTTTTTTATAAAGACGTTATATTGATGAAAACTATTTTGAGTATTTTTTTTATGAAGATAAGGGTGAGAGATTTTTGAGATATCGAGGTCGAGAAATAATTCCTCGACGAATAAGAGAGGCTCAAAAGATTATATATCTATATTTATATTAGAGTAAAATATTGAATGACGTGAGAGAGTAACGACTTTTTGATTCAAGCCACCCCCCCACCTCACCCCTACTCTTCGTTGATCGGTGGTGATGAATTTTCGCGATCGCGAGAGAGCTAAGATGAAGACCCTGAAAGCTGATATCGCGAGAAGGATGAAGATCGAGCGAAAGAGAGAGAGAGAGAGAGAGAGAAAGAGAGAGAGGAATGCGCGAGAATTCCTAAGTCTTCGATATGAAGACGCCTCGTAATCCCTCGTAATGAACCTCTCAAGAATCTTCTTTCATAATGTCTTTCTTGGTGACGAACTCACAGAACTTTCAAATATTTATCCACGAAGTAAAAAGCGAGACTTTACGCCACATTCAGCAATAAAAATTATTAGCAAGAGTGCCAACGATTTCTTGCTACAGTCTTGGCGAGAGAATCTTGGCTCTAAGATGAATGAAAGAAAAAAAATTATAAAATATGTAAATTAATCTCTACAGAGGCTAATTAGTATTTTCAAAATTATCTCCTAGATTTTTTTCTAAACATTTTTATTCACGAGATTGATTCGATGATTAATTGATTCCCCTATGCCTAGATTGAAATTTACACCTATCATAATTTATTACAACGAGTCTGGCTCGAAAGAATTTCCTAAATTAACGAAATTCATTAATTTCATTGTTCAATTAATAATAGAAAAATTCAAAAGCAATATAAAATGAATGAAAAAAAAATTATAAAATATGTAAATTAATCTCTATAGAAGCTACAAATTAGTATTTTCAAAATTATCTCCTAGATTTTTTTCTAAACATTTTTATTCACGAGCTTCATTCGACGATAAATTTATTCCCCTATGCCTACATTGAAATTTACACCTATCATAATTTATTGCAACGAGTCTGGTTCGAAAGAATTTCCTAAATTAACGAAATTCATTAATTTCATTGTTCAATTAATAATAGAAAAATTCAAAATCAATATAAAATGAATGAAAAAAAAATTATAAAATATGTAAATTAATCTCTACAGAAGCTACAAATTAGTATTTTCAAAATTATCTCCTAGATTTTGTTTTTAAACATTTTTATTCACGAGATTGATTCGATGATTAATTGATTCCCCTATGCCTACATCGAAATTTACACCTATCATAATTTATTACAACCATTCTGGCTCGAAAGAATTTCCTAAATTAACGAAATTCATTAATTTCATTGTTCAATTAATAATGAAAAAATTCAAAATCAATATAAAATTCACAGATGAACGTCCACATGCGAGCGAGGGTCGCGGGCAAGTGCGATGCGTGTAGCGTGTATCGTTCTACGAGGGGGTTCTCTCGATTTCCAGAAGAGTGGGGATGGGGGGGTTGAGCTTTACTGCGTGTGCTTGACCGCGAGTCAGCGCCACTCGTACAGTCCGCAGAGTCCAGTTTGTCGTCGAGTTTGCTTCGCGTTGCCCCTGTTGATACAGAGATGGCGCTGAACGTTCCATATATGCTCGGCCATCAAGAGTTTCGAATACATGTGAGAACGAGGGGTTGGAATTGGGGAGGGGGAAAAAATAACGAAAAAGAACCCTTCGAGCTATGCGTGAAAGAAAAGCCGGCTCGCACAGTAGAATGCATCATAGCTCACTCTCAACGAATCTCAGATCATTCTCTCTCTCTCTCTCTCTCTTTATCTCTCTCTCTCTCTTCGACTCACTCTCTTTCTATCTCGTATTTTGAGGCGAGCAAGTAGCCAGTGTGGCATAACTACATAAAGTGCCAACATAAACGCAAAGTACTCGAGTTTTTTGCTCAATTATTATACGACTCCTTTACGAGCTGTTTTCATACACTATATAGACTTATATATATATATATATATATATATATATATCACATATCTAAAAATCCAGTATATAATATCGATTCAGTTATGAATTCTGCAAATTCATTTGCAGCACAGATACAATAATCATACGATATATCATAATTTATCGATAGCTCGAATCGACAAAGACACGATTTATCGTTAAAAAAAATTCATCAATACGTATATATAATTCTGTTTGAGATTAAAAAAATAATAAAAATTCTTGGGCACGTGTTTAACACGATAAAACGGATATATAGTTTATATATATATATATATATATATATATATGTGTGTATATGGATATATGGGTATATAAATACGGTAAATATCCTTTTCTTCCGACACGAACGAATGCAAGAATCGGGCTCGCGCGAGCGCTCGTTCGTTCAGTATCTCGGGTCACATCGCACCGGTGATCTCTTCTCTGCTTCGGTTCACGTTTTCCTCTCCTCTCTTTGCGGACCGCGAGCTCAGCCATCACTATATGTATGTATATATATATATACATATATATATGTATAGATATATATATATATATATATATATATATATATATATATATATATATATATATATATATATATGTATTGCATCTCTCGAGAGGCCTGCGAGAAGATGTCTGTGGGCATTGTTACTCTTGTTCACCCGCGGGGAATCCCAAGAACGCGACTTCCAACATTTTTTTTTTTTTTAATCTTTTTTTTTTTTAATAACGATATCTATATGTGTGTACACGCACGTATTATTATTTATCGATCGGTAAACTCGAATTCCTGGCATAATTGTATTAAATATTATTGCATGATGGCTCGACAATGTTCCATGAATAATTGCACAATTTTTGTTAAATGGAATGGAAGCTTGTTTGGACGTCTGGTATTCCGATGTGCGTGTGTAAAGAGAGACTGGGGTAAAATGGACACGAGAGAGACTGTAGATAAAAAATGTTAATTTTTTTCGATAAATAATTTATGGTACTCTTCTCAAGATTTGCAATCCGAAAAATTAATAATCAAAAATTCATTTTGTTTTGTTTAAAAAATTATTGTCATAGAAATTATTTGTATGGACGAAAAATTTATAATCGAGGAAAATATCTTTAAAAAAAATAAAATAATAAATGTCGAGTAATCGAAAAAATAGAAAAAGAATATTCAAGTCAAATTCTCTGACGTGACTTTTGTAATAAATTTTGAGTATCAAACAAGCTTGGAATTCAATTTTTTCATTGTTTGTTTCAGCTGCTGATTTTCTGTGTTTCAGAAATTTTGTAAAGTACAAAAAAGAATTAAACAAAAAAAAAAAACAAAAGAAAGAATTTTTGTCCAAGCTGCCCATTTTGCCCCAATTTCTCCTACGTTGGTATAAGTATGCATATAGTCGAGAGCGACACGATCTCGTGACGATAGTCGACAAACGACAATGTACTTACGTCCTGTATATATTTATCTCAGTCTCGCGAGATGCCATGGAAATAATTAGAATTAATTTAGGTGGAACGCGCTTTAAATCTAGGCGAGTGGGCCTCCGTTCTTCTTGGCCCCGACGCGAGTCTCTTTTCTCTCTCGATATTACGAAGAGTGCCGAGAATGACCCAACTGGCTTTGATTAGGCTTAATGTGTTAATTAGGGAAGATTGCCCTGTCTGCAGTCATACTACACATTATATACTATATATATACTATATACATATATACACACACACACACACATATATATATATATACAATATACATATATATATAGTAACATCTTGTTCGGCTGGGCTCTGTCCAACACAAACACTCAAACCTCATACCTACATATATTAGAAATGCCTCGAAGCATCACGACGCCATCGTATCGACTCGATAGATGGAGCTTCAGTTTAGTCTCGCTCGTATAAATGGATATAGTAAAACCCAATAAAAATAACCATTAATAATGATTTTTTTACAAAACAATTATCTATAATGACTCTAAAAAAATGTTCACTATCATTACAAACGAATACTTATTTCAAATGAGATAACAAAGATTTATAATTATTATTATTTTTTTTAAATATAATAATTAACAATTAATTTCATTATTTTTAATTATTTTTTCAACTAATAATCATTTATTATTCATTATTTAAGTAAAATTTTGCCTTTTTTGGTTTTCAAAAGGGCGAGGAGTTAAATATTCAAACTGGCAATGTTTCGCGGTTGTCCATTGTATAAAATATTTTATTGTCTGTGTGAAATGAGCGCACATGTATAGATTGTGTGTGAAAGGGCTTCGCGAGAACTTTTGTGCCCTCCCTCGCATATATATATGAATATATATGTGTGTGTGTGTGTTTATGTATATATATATATATATATATATATAGTCTCTCTCTTTCTCTTTGGCCTCTAGCGTAACGTCATTAATCACTATTATCTCGGGGTAATTTTTCTTCGATATAATTTCGTCTGTTTACCCCCACTACGAGCCTCCTATACGTATATATACATAAGGTCGAGTTCACACATGGTAAAGTGCGTGTATGCATAAAAGGGCGGACTCGATTCAGAGCAAAGTAGATGAGTGCATATTGTAAAATAAAAAAAAATAAAAAACGAAACGGAGCGACGAGCTTATAAACCGCGATCGCGTAATTTCTCTACTGGCCTCTCTCTCTCTGTCTCTCTCTGTCTCATGAACGAGCCTCGGGTCATATCGTCGTGTATACTAACGTATTTTACACACATACTTGATTCGGTATGATCGTTAATTCATACGTAGACTCTTTAAACGAGCCTCGTGTCCTCGAGGGTCTCTCTCTCTCTCTCTCTCTCTCTCTCTCCCTCCTTCTCTCCCTCTCTCTCTAGCAATAATATTAGTACTCGGCATTGAATAAAGATACCCTCGATCGAAGGAAGACGAAAAAATAATAAATAAAATCGAGAGAATTCCAGTGGAATGTGCAGAAGGTTTTTTTTTTTTTTTTTTCACTCTTTCAAAAATTTTTTTTTTTTGCGCACACGAGAGTGCAAAATGACTATAATCCTCGTAACGGCGTAGCTTTTCTTGAGTGGTATCTCACTGTTTGAACAGTTAATGCTCGCACTTGTGTATATCTTCTTGTTCATTGCAACGAAGGAAGGAAAAAAAAAAAAAAAAAAAAAAAAAATTCTCATGGCTCTCTCGAACATTTTCACGCGCGGCGTATGTTAATTTATCGCTAATTTAACTTTGCGCGACACTCGATCCTCTCTCTCTCTCTTTTTTTTTCTCTCTAACTCTACACGTAACTTGTTACTCGTCGTTTTTGCCCATCGAGAGCCAACTCGAAGACCTTTTTGAGCCTCGTGCCAAAAAGGTTTATTTCGTTTGTTCATAAAATTCTCACTCTTTCTCACTTTCTCGAGACTTTTTCATTCTCCCATCACGTAACAAACAAAATGTCAAAATCATCAAAATTCACCATATAATACACGAAAATATTGTTTTTTTTTTTTTTTGATTTATTTGAATTTAATAAAATTGAATTTGATCAGACAAAATTTATCTCAATGAAATTTAATAAATGTGAAAACATCGCAATTTATAATCGAAATGACGGAAAAAAAAAAACATATATACATATATATATATATATCGACAAGATACGAAATTATGAAATTGCCACTGAAATAAATTTGATTAAATTAAAATAAATTTTTCTTCCAAACGAGAGTGTGATTAATTTAAATTTAATAAATCACTTTTTCTCGCTTTGGGTTTGACTGAGTGTAGGCATCGTCTTGGGGAACGATGGTGGGACGGGGGTGGGGGTGGAGAGGCAATGCGGGGGAGGAGAGAGAGAGAGAGAGAGACTGAGCGAGAGACTGAGATCCTGTAGATCTTTCCTCGAGATGATGGTCACTCGACCAACGGATATAAATCACCTACGAGAGAAGAGAGTGTCATCTCGAGCTATATCTTCCCTCTCTTTGCCTCTCTCTCTCTCTCCCTCTCTCTGTCTGTCTCTCTCTCTCTCTCTCTCTGCCTCTCTCTCTCTCTCTCTCTCTCTCTCCCTCTCTCTGCCTCTCTCTCTTTCTCCCTCTCTCTCTCTCTCTCTCTCTCCCTCCCTCCCTCCCTCTCTCTCTCTCTCTCTCTCTCTCTCTCTCTCTCTCTCTCTCTCTCTCTCTCTCTCTCTCTCTCTCTCTCTCCCTCTCCCTCTCCCTCTCTCTCCCTCTCTCTCTCTCTCTGCCTCTCTCTCTCTCTCTCTGCCTCTCTCTCTCTCTCTCTCTCTCTCTCTCTCTCTCTGGTTCTCTCTCTCTCTCTCTCTCTCTCTCTCCCTCTCTCTCTCTCTCTCTCTCTCTGCATATCCCGCACCCTGCAACGCACGTCGCCGCCCCCGGAATTCCTTCATTTGAATGCCGTCACTCTTTTCTCTCCTCCCTCCCCCGCCCCGCACCTTTCTCGTGACACGAATTCGTGTGCAGCTCACACAACGATGCAAAACACACCAATTCCCTCTTTCCTTCCTCACACCGTCTCATCCCAAAAGTTACAAATGAATCGCATCTTCCAATGTTTCGAGAACAATTTTTTTTTTTTCTCCTTTCTCGAAGATCGAATACTTTTGTATCGTCCTGTAGAGGGTTAAACGCCCACACATGGATATTAAAATCCAAGAAAGGCGCTGTGTGTTGGTGTGCGGATAAAATTGTTTAAGTCACAGAGTGACCGGTTAAAATCCTTGGCTAATTATCGTCATTAATAATTGTCCCTTTTTCTGTTCTTCTTCACCCTCTGTCCATTCACAATCTCCTATCGCGTTCTCCACTTCGCCTCATTTTATATATATATATACATATATACTTGCATATGGGAATGTATATATATATATATATAAGTATATATTAGTCTCGTATAGCCTCGATAATTTTTTTTTTACTTCTCCGTTTTTTTCATGTGTGTGCGTGTGTGTGTGTTTGTATGGAAGCGCGGTTTAATATTTCAAATAAATGCGTGCATTAGCGCGCTATCTCGGCGTGATCCCGTGTTGACTATTAACAACGCTGGTGCGCTCGCGCGCGGACTCACGCGAGAGAGGCCGCTATTATGACTTATCTGACCGTGGAGGAAGAAGCGAAACGAGCGCGCGACTCTCCGACGCTTCCACCCTACAATATTCTACATATGTATATATATATATATATATATATATATATATATATATATATATATATGCTTTGTGATTGTATTCCATATATATACATATATTTATACTGCAAATGAAATACATGGAATGATATTTGCTGAATATATTTTCTCTATATCTATATATACGTGTTTGTTTGCAGATATATATTGTGTTCGTTTCACGGAGCGACGAGACATCATTAAACAATAGTAGAAGGTGGTACCACACACCGTACAGACTTCGAGAAAGAAAGTCGCACGTTTCACTGATTTAATCGATCGAGCTCGAGAGAAGTCGAGAAAAGAGTGCAGCTATATACAAATGTATATTGTATATTGTATATATATATATATATATATATATATATATATATATGTATATATACATATATATATATTAGATAGTCTCGGGTATGAACTATAGCGGAGCTTGGAAACGAGTCCGAGAGATCGAAACAGTCGAGAGGCTGCTCGAACGAGATGAGACTGTAGGTGAGTTAGCTCGATGTTATGTTTGCACCGAGAGATTAATCAATCTTATCCTTGTTATTATTTTATGCATTATAAACTCCACAGAAAGAAACTCATGAATTTTAAATAAAATAAATATTCCATGTGAAATTAAATTTTTAGCTATCGAGAAAATTCATAAATAAATAATGAACAAGCTAACAAATTAGGGACAATAATTCTCCTTTTACAAAATTTCATCTAAAAAAAAGCTATTTTTGAAATTATCAATTTTTTTCATCACTCAGGAGTTTTAATTATTTTTTCATTTCAAAAAAATTCAAAGTATCGTTCGCTGATGACAAAAATCTTGCAATTACTGTATCAAGTGGAATAAAATGTTTTTTACTCGATTGGCAATTGAAATTGGAGGTGAAACAAAAGTAAAATTAGCGAGACAGACGGGATATAAAAATAAATCGCGTGATCGTTACGGAGAGAGAGGAAGAGGGAGAGAGAGAGAGAGAGAGAGAGAGAGAGAGAGAGAGACTCACGGGGTCGATTTCTCGTCGTTGGTCCCCTGTCTGCTGGGGATATTCTCGTCGTCTTTTCAGGCGGAATAGTCGTCGTTGTCGTCGTCGTTCGCGAGAGGTTTTAATATAATGTAACAGGCTATACCTGTCCAAGGCTCGTCGAGGCCAGGCCGTGCCCATTATGATCGGCTCATTAGACCGGTACATATTTTCACGGACACCCGGTAGCTATAGCGCTGATGACCGATGACCGTCCATAACCACACACGCGTTACATCCCTCCCTCTCGCTCCTCTCTGACCCCCACAAACATAAATCCAACTTCAACTTCTGTAATATTTGATTCGCTCTTGCGACTCTAATTTTCTGCCACCTAAAAATAATTTTGTGGCTTCTGTTATTTTTTTTTTTTTTTCACCTCCACTCCTCTTTCTTCTCTCGTTAAATCATTTTTTACCGCACATCCGGCAATTATTCAAATTATTGCCTGGGGCATTAATTAGGAAAAAAAATATATATATAATTGCAATACTTAAAAAAATTATCGATCCAAAATTTGACGCTTATGATTGCGAGTTATTTCTCGTCGTGCTGCATTTAAAATTTACATATCGCATAGATGTATTTCTACCACGAACTTAATATGTTATGGCTACGCGTGATGATATTCTGACAGAGAGTTGAGCTGGTCGTCGCTCGAGTCCC
>OY769905.1:5558197-5570697 GCA_963669185.1 Dyspetes luteomarginatus
ACTCGGACATTTCTCCACTCATTCTCGTGGTGAGAGGACGTAAGAGAGAGAGAGAGAGTGAGTGAGGAGGAGAGAGAGAGAGAGAGAGAGAGAGAGAGAGAGAGAGAGAGAGAGAGAGAGAGAGAGAGAGAGAGAGAGAGAGAGAGAGAGAGAGAGAGAGAGAGAGAGAGAGAGAGAGAGAGAGAGAGAGAGAGAGAGAGAGAGGAGAGAGGGAGAGGCGGAGAGAGAAGAGAGAAAGAGAGAGGGAGAGAAAGGTCTTGAATATTCATGGTTAAGTCGAACAAGGTACGAGATGTGCTCTCGTCTCTCGTTTCTTCTGTTTCTGTACTCGGTCTTGATGATGATTCTGTGTTACTGCCGCATTGCTCTCGAACGATTTCTACACGTACACCCATACACACAATATATACATATATGTACAAGAGTCCCTTCCCCCCCCCCCCCCCCCCCCCGCCCCTCCGCGATCCTCAGGCAAGGAACGCGTGAGTTGTAAATCAAAGCTCGAGCAGACTCGGTACGCGTTCAATTAACTCGTCACAGAGGCACACACACAAGCACACACGCTCTTTCATTCTCGTTGTAATCTTTTTTTTTTTGTTTCATCTTCAGTTACAAGCCTTTAATAACATTCGTCTTCGCTTCGACGAGAGGCTTCGATCCAGTATTGGAAAATATTGAATCGATTTTTTTAAAAATATTCTTCAAGTGTGAGAATTTTTTTTATACGATCATGAATGATATTTTTTCAAGACTTTTGGATATAAAAAAAAGACGATAAAGATGGAAAAATTTTGTCATTTTCTTCATCAGCAAAATTTAGAGATTCGAAATAACTCATAAACTGTTGGCTCGTAACGACGTTTGCTATAGAGAGATTTCTTTTCGCTCGAGGACGTGGACTCTACTCGGAGAGGTAGAAAGAAAGATGGAGGGCGATATATATGCATAAGAGAAACATCCATGGGGTCCATTCTCCCTCTCTTTCTCTCTCTCTCTCCCTCTCTCTCTCTCTCTCTTTCTCACTCTCTCTCTCTCTCTCTGACACCTCGAAACTGTTAAATCCTCCACCTTCAGCGAGAGAGACCTGACGATATTTTTTTTCTTATTTTCAATTTTTTCTTTAATTTCCACGCCTCGGTTCCTCTCTTTCACTATACACACGTTTCTCACCGTCTCACTTCATCTTATAGTTTGGCCTCTCGGACGTCGTTTCTTTTGCCGGTTAATTAGATTTTGATGGCCGAGCTCACGAGTATTATTTGCATCCTTTATTCGAGTTCTCCTTGCACTTTTCTTATTTTATTTTTTATTATTATTGTTATTATTATTAATATTATTATTGTTGCATATACATATATATATATATATATATATATATATATATATATATATATATATATGCATAGGGTCTCGGCCCTCTCTCGTTCTTGGTTGACTGTGGCTTGCATTATTCTTCAGCACTGCGGGGGAGAGACGTTTAGAGGCGAACGCGGACCCGCTTAACTCCAAAGCGATTTAGCGGCCGCGGGGCCAAGTGTCAACGAGCCTCGGCACTGCTCAGGTAAAATCTTATATATATATATATATATATATATATATATATGTATATACTGATAGTTGTATATACATGTTATAGGCCTCATGGGTATGTAAGGCCAGTTATAGACATGTATGCTTATGGTAAATATATATATATATATTTGTTACACTCGCAAACACCTTCACCACACGCAAACCACCGTGACGACTGGACCGCTCACCGACTCTCCTACTCGTTTTTTTTTTATTTTGTTCATCTTGCGCATTCTCTCTTATACGAGTGTATATATAGACATATATATATATATATATTTTTTATGTTTCTGTCTCGTTTTGCCACCTTCATTTCTCCTGTATTATTTTTGCTGCCCCCCCCCCCCCCCCTCTTGCCCCCGAGAGGTGCCAAGAAACCGTGTCTTGGTTCGCTAACCATCGTGTATAAAGAGCCTCTGACATATAGCATAGCTGTAAAACATCTTAAGGAAATTAAAAAAAAAAAAAAAAATCTAGTTCGATGTGATGAAATTATTGGCTACAGGATGAATAATTAAATTAAATTTAATCGAAATATTTCAATTATTCGTACTATTGGGAATTATTTTAATTATTTTTAGCATGCTGTGGTTGAGTGATCGAGATGATTCGAATTATTCAAATAATTTATTGAAATATTCTAAATGGATAATTGATGTTCGATATTCGATTTAATTCGATTAAAACGACTATAGATTGGCACGTTCCTCTTGGTATGATAATTGAAAAAAATGTTTCGAATAAATAATAATAATAATAATAATGAGAACATTAAGGGGGTCTTGGTTCGATGAGATGAAATTATCGACTATAGGATGAATAATTAAATTAAATTTAATCGAATTATATCAATTATTCGTACTATTGGGAATTATTTTAATTATTTTTAGCATGCTGTGGTTGAGTGATCGAGATGATTCGAATTATTCAAATAATTTATTGAAATATTCTAAATGGATAATTGATGTTCGATATTCGATTTAATTCGATTAAAACGACTATAGATTGGCACGTTCCTCTTGGTATGATAATTGAAAAAAATGTTTCGAATAAATAATAATAATAATAATAATGAGAACATTAAGGGGGTCTTGGTTCGATGAGATGAAATTATCGACTATAGGATGAATAATTAAATTAAATTTAATCGAATTATTTCAATTATTCGTACTATTGGGAATTATTTTAATTATTTTTAGCATGCTGTGGTTGAGTGATCGAGATGATTCGAATTATTCAAATAATTTATTGAAATATTCTAAATGGATAATTGATGTTCGATATTCGATTTAATTCGATTAAAACGACTATAGATTGGCACGTTCCTCGTGGTATGATAATTGAAAAAAAAAATTCGAATAAATAATAATAATAATAATAATGAGAACATTAAGGGGGTCTTGGTTCGATGAGATGAAATTATCGACTATAGGATGAATAATTAAATTAAATTTAATCGAATTATTTCAATTATTCGTACTATTGGGAATTATTTTAATTATTTTTAGCATGCTGTGGTTGAGTGATCGAGATGATTCGAATTATTCAAATAATTTATTGAAATATTCTAAATGGATAATAGATGTTCGATATTCGATTTAATTCGATTAAAACGACTATAGATTGGCACGTTCCTCGTGGTATGATAATTGAAAAAAAAAATTCGAATAAAAAATAATAATAATAATGAGAACATTAAGGGGGTCTTAAGGCTCGGAGGACTGTGGAGATGTGCCATATCCTTGAAGGGAACGCCAAGCGATAAGGAATATGAGCAAGAACGAAGGAGAGGCTGCATTGCTGAGCGAGGGCGAACGTCAAAACACACCTCGTTCACATAAGGCACGCACGATGTTTCATGTGTATATGTATATGTATATGTATATGTGTATATGGGAATGTGTATATGGGTATGTGTATATGTATATGTGTACATGGGGATGTGTATATGTATATGTATACATGGGGATGTGTACATGTATATGTATATGTATATGTATATGGATATGAATGTATTACGCACACAGAAGAGCTTCGAACGCGTGAGGAAGGTATGAGCTGGCACAGGAATAGCAGGATGGATGCCTACGGAGCAACCAATGACTGGAATGACTTGCACTCGATGTCGAACCCGAAGATTCCTTCGTCCGGCCTCCTTCATCGTTTTGCCTCTCTTTCTCTACTTGGCTCAGCGCGATGTTTCTCTTATTATTTTTTTTTTTTTCATCTTCTCTCGTTCTTCTTTAGCTTTTGGTTCGTCTCGTTTTTCACTCTCGACGATACACTCTCTCTGCCTTTTTTTAACTCAAAATTATACTAAAAATAAATTTTTATTGCATTTTAATTTTTTAATATATTTCGAATTTAATTATAATTTTAAGAATAATTTTAGTGGATGCTCAAGATCATACGTAAATTTTATAATTTTTGTTGTATTTTCGTTTTTTTTTGGGTCATGTTAATTGTTATTTGAATAATAAAATTGTAATGTAAGTATCATTTGGTATCTCTGGAGTTGTAACTCTCGGACTTTGCGCTTGAGCATTGAGCACAGATTATTCCCGCTGTGAAAGAGAAGAGGCGAGCTCAACCGGCTTAATTTAATTAATTCCATGCGCCATCTTGACAAGTGTGTTGCATCGAGAGCTCAGAATGCATTTTCATACTCATCCAACTTAACCTCTCCCTCTTCTTTTATCCTTTGTTTCTCTATTTATCACCGAGAGAGGCTTCACATTCAACCACCAAGAACATTCTGTACAGTCGAACGAGAAGAGTTTCTACTTCGTTATCAGATTCTATCTTTTCTCCTCCCTTTCACTCTCTCTCTCTCTCTCTCTCTCTCGCTCTCTTTCTTTTGAAATACAGAGATAGAGAGAGAGAGAGAGAATCTGATTTTCTCCCGTGAGCTCACGCTTAGAATGGACAGCTTTAACTATGCTGTATTTATACGAGAAGATAGTACCTATTATACAGTATGAAGCGAGAGAGAAAGTGCACTGTCGAGAGAGGGCCGATGAAGAAATAAAAAGAAAGGTAGACAGAGATGAAGAGCAGATGAGCAGGAGAACAAGCATAGTGTATATATATATATACATATATATGTATATATCTATATATATATATATCTCTCTCTCTCTCTCTCTCTCTCTCTCTCTCTCTATATATATATATATATATATATATATATATATATATATATAACTAATACTTATCTCGTATAATCTTTATTACTGAGCAGGCTGTTAGTCTTTTTAAGATTCTGTCCACCTCATCCTGTATCCCATAACTATAGTATATATATATATATATATATAATTATAAATAAAAGAATAATGAAATTTACGAAAGTTTTGCTAAACGTTTGAAAGAGATGCTGTGATATTATACAGCTAGATTTTCAATATTGAATTTAATAAATTTGTCAAATAAAAACAAAATTAAAAAACATAGCAAATTTTCTGCTTTTTTAAACTTAAAATTCTAAACTTTTTTATGATTATTAAACCACAATTGGGACTATTAAACACAATTGGAACCAACTAAGAAACCTGTGAACCTTTCAGATGAACACATCTGTTCATCTGAAATAGAATTTTTTTTAAGTCCGTGAGCAGTAAAATCGAAATCAATGAAACGATTATTCTAGAAGAGTTAAGAGATTTAGGACAAAAGGGCACAACCGAAAAAAATAAAACGTCAAACAGGCTGGCCCTTGTAGAAATACTCTGGATCAAAAAGACCTAAGTAGCATGTACGAAAAATCATAGTAATTTTTAATATTGATCAATTAATCTTCATTGAAACGCCAATTGACAATATTTTTTATTCTCATAAATTGTTGGAAAATTTCCAAATTTACCAAACAAATTTTAACGTATATTAATTTTCAATATTTGTTAATTAACCTCCATTTGATTGTCATTTGATGTAATTTTTTTTATATAAAATTGGCCGTGATTTTGTTTGCATTGAGATCTTGAAATGATTTATTTGTTAGATTTTTTTTTAATTATTCAATAAATGGCTGAAGTAAAAAAAAATATGAACAATCTTAATTTTTTTCATCATGGCACATTGTTTTCGTACTTTTTTCCTTTTAATTGTCCAATCGCTATAAATACGAACCGAGATGATCGTCTCTGGTAAAGAGTGAGTATACATTTCGCGCACGTTGGTCGCGCGCGCGCTCGTTCCTTGAGAGATGCGTGCTGGTGGCACCGAGGGTGCCGGAAATTGGCGTGCCACGGCCCTTGAGGGCCGGGCCGACACGTCCGTGGACCATTAGTCTTGGCGTGGCCACCTTCGGAGAACAGAGAGAGAGAGAGAGAGAGAGAGAGAGAGAGGACCGAAAGGGGAAAAAGAGGCGAAAAACCAGGCATACAAAGAGGGAGAGAGAGAGAGAGAGAACAAGGTGAGATGCTCTCTGTCGCTCTCCACGTTTCTGATACAGCCCAAAAAAGTTCGAGAGAGAGAGAGAGAAGATCCTGTGGGTGGGGTGTATCCTCGCAACTTAAAAGGACAAGAATGTTTGACAGCCATTTTTCAGTGATCACCCCAGTGTGTTGGTTATCGACGTTTGGGATCTCATCCCTTGTCCTTTTCTCTCTTCTCCTCCTTCTCCTTCTCCTCCTCCACACTCGTTTTTTCACCCCTGTGGGCTTTTCCTGTCCAAGGACCGAAATTCTCTCATTTCTTTTTTTTTTTTTTCTGTTTCTATTTCATACCGAACAAAATGGTTATCTCTCATCATTCATAATTCTCTCTCCCTCTCTCCCTCGCACCCTGTCAATCTCATCCCTTTTTAATTCTCCTTTATTCTCTCCCCTCCACCTCTTTTCTTATATATATATATATATATATATATATATTTTTATTACGGAAGAGTTTTGAAGCCTTCATGGACGTCTAATAGCGAGGCATTGTGTGCCTAGTTAGCGCTCTCTCTCCTCTCATGGAATGGATCAAGACCGCCCACAGGCCTCAACTCTTCTTGCGCCTCATCCTCTCCAAGCACACTGTCATGAATCTCAACTATTGCTGCATTTATATATATATATATATATATGCATGTATGTGTCTGTATAATCATCGAGAGATGATCCCTCTGCCATCACATTTCCCCTTGCACATGAGCAAGTGAGAGAAAGAGAAAGAGAGAGAGAGAGAGAGAGAGAGAGAGAGAGAGAGCTCTCGATATTCGAGTAAAATTATTGATCGATCGGAAATTAGCGGCTAAATAGCCGAGCCCTGGGGCCACGACACGTCCGAATGAAGATCGTAATCGGTATACACGGCTTTTGCTCTCCGGATAACTTTTCAATATATATATATATATATATGTATGTTGTATCGCGCCCCCGAGCTAAAAGGATTCCTCCGTCTGATGCGCGTGCTCTTTCTATCCACTTTTGTGTGCGTGCATGCGAACGGAATTCCCTACGTGATGGCGTTCTTCGCTTGTTCCTTTGAGCAGATTCACCACCATCTCTCTCGACTCTCTCAATGATCGAGAGGAAAGCATACGCGGGTGTTTTGGAATTTAACTTCAAGGAAAACTATACTTTTCCCCCTTTTGACAATTTTTTTTTTTAAATTTCAATTCGCTCTTGAGGCTAAACATTTTTTTGAAGTAACTTTGTAGATTGGAGCTAATTAATGGCTAAAAAATGGATTTACAATTATTTTTATATTTTACGTAAAAATAGCGAGGTCGATCGACCACCCTTTTAGCTTGGTGAAATGCGGTCAATTTCCTGGTGATTTACAAATTTGTTAAATGCAAAGTGTACACGTTATATAAACCTTCTCTTTGATTAATTTTTTACATTTTCTGATTCACTTCGTGAGTCAAAAAATTTGATGAATTAATTTTTACATTGGGGTCGAATGTTAAGTTGTATGAAAAAATTGTAATTAAAAAAAAAGGGGGAATTAAAGTTTAAGGAAAAAATGAATAGTTTGATCAACCTTTGATCGAGAGGAAAGCATACACGGATGTTTTTGAATTTAACTTCAAGGAAAATTATACTTTTCCCCCTTTTGACAATTTTTTTTTTTTAATTTCAATTCAATCTTGAGGCTAAACATTTTTTTGAAGTAACTTTGTAGATTGGAGCTAATTAATGGCTAAAAAATGGATTTACAATTATTTTTATGTTTTACGTAAAAATAGCGAGGTCGATCGACCACCCTGTTAGCTTGGTGAAATGCTGTCAATTTCCTGGTGATTTACAAATTTGTTAAATGCAAAGTGTACACGTTATATAAACCTTCTCTTTGATTAATTTTTTACATTTTCTGATTCACTTCGTGAGTCAAAAAATTTGATGAATTAATTTTTACATTGGGGTCGAATGTTAAGTTGTATGAAAAAATTGTAATTAAAAAAAAAGGGGGAATTAAAGTTTAAGGAAAAAATGAATAGTTTGATCAACCTTTGATCGAGAGGAAAGCATACACGGATGTTTTTGAATTTAACTTCAAGGAAAATTATACTTTTCCCCCTTTTGACAATTTTTTTTTTTTAATTTCAATTCAATCTTGAGGCTAAACATTTTTTTGAAGTAACTTTGTAGATTGGAGCTAATTAATGGCTAAAAAATGGATTTACAATTATTTTTATGTTTTACGTAAAAATAGCGAGGTCGATCGACCACCCTGTTAGCTTGGTGAAATGCTGTCAATTTCCTGGTGATTTACAAATTTGTTAAATGCAAAGTGTACACGTTATATAAACCTTCTCTTTGATTAATTTTTTACATTTTCTGATTCACTTCGTGAGTCAAAAAATTTGATGAATTAATTTTTACATTGGGGTCGAATGTTAAGTTGTATGAAAAAATTGTAATTAAAAAAAAAGGGGGAATTAAAGTTTAAGGAAAAAATGAATAGTTTGATCAACCTTTGATCGAGAGGAAAGCATACACGGATGTTTTTGAATTTAACTTCAAGGAAAATTATACTTTTCCCCCTTTTGACAATTTTTTTTTTTTAATTTCAATTCAATCTTGAGGCTAAACATTTTTTTGAAGTAACTTTGTAGATTGGAGCTAATTAATGGCTAAAAAATGGATTTACAATTATTTTTATGTTTTACGTAAAAATAGCGAGGTCGATCGACCACCCTGTTAGCTTGGTGAAATGCTGTCAATTTCCTGGTGATTTACAAATTTGTTAAATGCAAAGTGTACACGTTATATAAACCTTCTCTTTGATTAATTTTTTACATTTTCTGATTCACTTCGTGAGTCAAAAAATTTGATGAATTAATTTTTACATTGGGGTCGAATGTTAAGTTGTATGAAAAAATTGTAATTAAAAAAAAAGGGGGAATTAAAGTTTAAGGAAAAAATGAATAGTTTGATCAACCTTTGATCGAGAGGAAAGCATACACGGATGTTTTTGAATTTAACTTCAAGGAAAACTATACTTTTCCCCCTTTTGACAATTTTTTTTTTTTAATTTCAATTCGCTCTTGAGGCTAAACATTTTTTTGAAGTAACTTTGTAGATTGGAGCTAATTAATGGCTAAAAAATGGATTTACAATTATTTTTATATTTTACGTAAAAATAGCGAGGTCGATCGACCACCCTTTTAGCTTGGTGAAATGCGGTCAATTTCCTGGTGATTTACAAATTTGTTAAATGCAAAGTGTACACGTTATATAAACCTTCTCTTTGATTAATTTTTTACATTTTCTGATTCACTTCGTGAGTCAAAAAATTTGATGAATTAATTTTTACATTGGGGTCGAATGTTAAGTTGTATGAAAAAATTGTAATTAAAAAAAAAGGGGGAATTAAAGTTTAAGGAAAAAATGAATAGTTTGATCAACCTTTGATCGAGAGGAAAGCATACACGGATGTTTTTGAATTTAACTTCAAGGAAAATTATACTTTTCCCCCTTTTGACAATTTTTTTTTTTTAATTTCAATTCAATCTTGAGGCTAAACATTTTTTTGAAGTAACTTTGTAGATTGGAGCTAATTAATGGCTAAAAAATGGATTTACAATTATTTTTATATTTTACGTAAAAATAGCGAGGTCGATCGACCACCCTTTTAGCTTGGTGAAATGCTGTCAATTGCCTGGTGATTTACAAATTTGTTAAATGCAAAGTGTAACCTTCTCTTTGATTAATTTTTTACATTTTCTGATTCACTTCGTGAGTCAAAAAATTTGATGAATTAATTTTTTCATTGGGGTCGAATGTTAAGTTGCATGAAAAAATTGTAATTAAAAAAAAAGAGGAATTAAAGTTTAAGGAAAAAAGGAACAGTTTGATCAACCTTCGCCTTTGCCGGAAAAAAAAAAGATGTAACAATAAGGTTAAAGGTCAGTAGCAGATCTTTCGCGAGGATTCTTATCCTTCGACAATCCAACAAAAATGAATAAACAAAAAGTCATGAAAAAAGGGCTTCAAGAAAATAATTAACAATTAAATATATAAAATGGTTCTTTTTACACTAACAATTAAATCATAAAATCATTATTTATAAATTTTTCATTCGAATTTCGATTTTTCGTGGCTATAAAATACGAGCAGCTTGTAAGGAAATATACGAAGGGATAAAAGGGAGGGTAAATATACGAGAAATGCAAGAGTAGAAAGAGGATAGGCCTCAAGAAGAGGATATGCCCTGGTCAGCCGCGTGTTGCCTCGGGGTGCCAACCGCAGGATAATAATTTTATAATTGGGGGAATTACTCCGGCTCGCCAGACGTACTACACCCATATATACATACACAAACTCCCTCTTGTTTCTTGGTGGCGTGGGAGGGCGAGAGTTTACAAGAAGGATAGAGCGAGAGAGAGATATATAAAGAAGAGCGAGACATTGTTTTCATCCTTGAACGTGTGCTGGTTTATTCTCTCTCTCTCTCTCTCTCTCTCTCTCCCTCTCTCTCTCTCTCTTTCTCTTTTTCTCTCTTTTGGCGAATATAAGCTTTTTGCTCGGGTATATCGTTTGGGCTGAGCGCGCACACACCCGGAGCCCTCGAGGTACCAAAGACGATCATCAAGCAAGAGAGAGGGAGAGAGAGGTAGAGAGAGAGAGAGAGAGAGAGAGAGAGAATGAGTGGAATGAAGAAAAAAGAGTATGATGCTGTGGGGGCCTCTCTGGTGGTGAGATATGGCCGGCGTATATCCGTCGAACTATTATCCCTCAACGAACCAAATGCACTGCGCCATATCCTCTCTCTTACGTTCTCCACCAGAGAGACTTGCCATATTACCCCATCATACACCATCAGGACGACTAACTCGTTCGGCACTGAGTGCTCGACCCGAAATTATGAAATTACACTCCACCCCACCACATTCTCTCTCTCTCTCTCTCTCTCTCTCTCTCTCTCTCTCTCTCTCTCTCTCTCTCTCTCTCTCTCTCTCTCTCTCTCTCTCTCTCTCTCTCTCTCTCTCTCTCTCTTGTTAAAACTTTGTGAGCTGTTTATCGAAAACCAATGGGGCTAAGGCCCCATCGGCCTATATAGTACTTTGTACTATATAGCACTTCGTATTATACATAGGAGTCTGTGAGAGAGGAAAGAAAAAAAAATTTAAGGGAGATTTTTTCCCCTGTATAAATGATTGGATTTTTTCTAAAAATTTTTGCAAAACGACATAACTCAACTTTTTTCGAATTCGTTGTACATTTTTCGAGCAATAATTTTGCATCTTCTCGAGATCAAATCTCATGTCCGATCACAGAATATTTTGACGCAGCATAAAACGCAGCTGGTGGAAAGAATTTTTGTTTTTTTTTTTCACGGCTTCGTGAATAATATCGCAATTATTATTTTGCCAAGAATCTCCGTTCGATGAGGATGGAATGAGCCGAGCATTATAAAGAAATCGATGTATAAAGCTATACGTGTATATATATACATATATTTATGTATTATTATTTATGGAGAAATACCGCGGCATAAAAGATGAGGAAGAATAATATAAAATGTAATAAGTCCGCGCGCGCCGAGAGGTGAATTTTTGATTTCGTCTCTCGCACAGAATGCCATCAGACACTCTGAGGATCTCTTGCGCGCATCAAATCTCTCTCTCTCTCTCTCTCTCTCACTCTTGCAGATATCGCGAGACTCTTGAGAGGCTTGCCATAGAGTTTTGCTTGGTGGAAATCGAAATAATGAGGCATTGCCTCCCGGGCATGGTCATTGGATCACGTGCCCCTGCGGTCGCGATCATTTCCCATTATATTATTGTTGTTATTATTGGATATCGATCGACCCCTTGCTGACTATGTGTGTGTTTGTGTGTATCTCATCACTATTGGCAAGATTTATAATGGTATTGGTAATGGCACATATAAGACCAAATCTATCTTACTTTTATGCCTTAATATTGTGTAATATACATATATATATATATATATATATATATATATATATATATATATGTATATATACATGTATATATATATACACGTATATATAATATGCAGTATATAAGTAGTGTACTTTTGGTGTACGAGGATGATAACGAAGAAGGCTAGAGAGAGAAAGAAGAAGATAGAGAGAGAGAGAGAGAGAGAGAGAGAGAGAGAGCTCGGGCTTATTCACTGATCGAAATAACTCGCGGACGCGCAGGGTCGTCCGGCATGAGTAAATTTAGCACGTTCGATAGAAACGAAATATCGAAGTGATCGGCCCAGAGCTGGCTAATAAAAAAAATCTTTATAAATGTTTGTAAAAAATACAATTTTTTTTTGCCAAAAACGAGTCTCAAAAAAAAAATGCATATATATCTTTTTGTCGAAAATATATTTTACGTACCCAAGATATATCTTTGATATAATTGAGACACGTAATTTTTTTTTTTTTTCCATTGGGGATGATTATGAATTATTGAAATTATTTTTTTCTGGATAAATTGTGCGAGGGTGTGACGGAGAATCACCCTGCGATACAGCATG
>OY769905.1:5573197-5594531 GCA_963669185.1 Dyspetes luteomarginatus
CAGGGTATGAGAATCGAGAGAATATACTGTCGTGTCTATATATGTATATAGATAATATTAAAGAGAAAATATACAGGAGGCTCGAGAAATAAGATTTGCCTCCGGAATCATCGATTTTACGCTTATCAGCTATCAGCACGAGTCTTCTTGGCCACCTACGCAAATCTCCCGTCTTTTCCACCACGATTCAGTTTCACTTCGTCTAAAATTCATGCGTACCTCGTCCTCGCTTGCATTGAAAAATAATTCAAGAGCATTTGAAGCTTTCAAAATCTGTCCGCGTATTTATGAAAATTATCTCAAGGGTTAAGTGACGATCATATGACTTTTATAATTCATGCATGTCCATGAGATTCTTCACTTTGATAAATAATTTTTGGGACTTGTGCCAAGAAGACTATAAATTTATTTGTATTGTTATTATTATTATTATTATTATTATTATTGTAGATAAATACGTGAAGTATTATTTATATTTCCAGCAAAAATTTCTGCTGTAATTTTAAGTTAACAATAATCTTCCATTGGCTTAAACTACTGGTCATATAACCGGTAATTGATTTGCACTTTTATAATTCATGCATCTGCATGAGATTTTTCACTTTGATAAATAATTTTGTACACACAAGTTTTTACATACATGATCTAGTGTAAATAATAGGGGACTTGTGCCAAGAAGACTATAAATTTATTTGTATTATTATTATTATTCTTATTATTCTTCTTCTTATTATTATTATTATTATTATTGTAGATAAATACGTGAAGTATTATTTATATTTCCAGCAAAAAATTCTGCTGTAATTTTAAGTTGACAATAATCTTCCATTGGCTTAAACTACTGGTCATATAACCGGTAATTGATTTGCACTTTTATAATTCATGCATCTGCATGAGATTTTTCACTTTGATAAATAATTTTGTACACACAAGTTTTTACATACATGATCTAGTGTAAATAATAGGGGACTTGTGCCAAGAAGACTATAAATTTATTTGTATTGTTATTATTATTCTTAATATTCTTCTTCTTCTTCTTCTTCTTATTATTATTATTATTGTAGATAAATACGTGAAGTATTATTTATATTTCCAGCAAAAAATTTCTGCTGTAATTTAAAGTTGACAATAATCTTCCATTGGCTTAAACTACTGGTCATATAACCGGTAATTGATTTGCACTTTTATAATTCATGCATCTGCATGAGATTTTTCACTTTGATAAATAATTTTGTACACACAAGTTTTTACATACATGATCTAGTGTAAATAATAGGGGACTTGTGCCAAGAAGACTATAAATTTATTTGTATTGTTATTATTATTCTTATTATTCTTCTTCTTCTTCTTCTTCTTCTTCTTTTTCTTATTATTATTATTATTATTGTAGATAAATACGTGAAGTATTATTTATATTTCCAGCAAAAAATTTCTGCTGTAATTTTAAGTTCACAATAATCTTCCATTGGATTAAATTACTGGTCATGTGACCGGTAATTAATTTGCATCCGTAATTGATCCGTTTCCTTGGCAAAAAAAGAGAAATAAAAGAAGCGGCTGTGCCGCATGGGCACTCCCATTGTCACGATATTTAAGTATATACGTCCACATAAAAAAGCAGCGAAGAGGGAGAGAGAGAGAGAGAGAGAGGGAAGATCAGGGTGCTCGCAGGGTGTTCACCACCCGCTTTGTCGGCTGGTAAGTACACCGAAGGCTCATACACATGTTAGTACATTAAATGGAGAGAGAGAGAGAGAGAGAGAGAGAGAGAGAGAGAGAGAGAGAGAAAGAGAGACGAAAAATTTTGCGATACGGGGGCAGAAGGGAGGGCGCGGCTTCATCGAGAGACAAAACAAAGCAGGTCCATATAGTGAGCCAGAAAGACGAATAAACGCGCATCTACAGTGTATATATAGAGCTGAGAGAGAAGAAAAAAAAAGCCGAGCGCGGAAAAATGCTCGTGTGCAGAGACCAACAGAGCCAGAAAAGGGTGGACCCTTTGATTCGAGAGAGCAAAATCCATGGGGTCTCGAGCGCGTGGACTTTATAACCCGTTGAATGAAACGCGACGAGCGAATGATCGGAGGGAGGATGTGCGAGAGAACACACACGCGCACACATTGCAAAAAAAAAGAGGCTTTCTTTCAACGCGTCTGCTAAACTATATAGCACGTTAAATATATATATATATATATGTAGATATATATATATATATATATATATATATAGATATATATATATATAGATATATATTTAATGTGTGCATATAGTGGAGTAGCAGGAGGAGCCCTAATACGTGCATGAGTTCGGGCTTTGTCCATCGTTGAAGCGCCGACTGAAAATTAGCTGCCTTTGCGTGTGCACGAAGCTCACGCTTTGTTTTCAGGGTTACACAGGGTTTATAAGCCCCCGCCCGCTGCTCATTGTCGCTCCATCTCCGTTTCTCCCTCTTATGGGGCTCCGCCTCGAGAAACGAGGAGGAAAAAAAAAAAAAAAACAAACAAAACTACTTATTACGCTAATTATACGCGGGTGTACGAGCTCGCGCAACGGGGATTAATACGGAGCTCGCTTTGCTCTCCACCCCAGCCACGATTATCCGCCAACTGTCGTCGTCCTACACACACACACACTGACACTCACATATACATGAAAAGATCGACGTACCGCATTGGACATAGGCCAAAAATAGCAGGCCTGTATGTGAGTTTTTTAATACTTTAGCGGATGCATAGTAGGATATATATATATATATATATATATATGTATATGTATATAGATATATATATATAGAGATATATATATATATATGTACTGATATAAGTACATACACATTGCAAAGGTTTTGATGGACTTTTTTATCGCAAAGAATTCTCTCATACTCGCCTCGCATGAGCTTATAATCCGAGAGCTCTCTTGGCAAAACCGCAGCAGCAAATCAGAGCGTTAAATATATAGGAGAGAATAAGCATGGGATAAAGAAGAATGGAAAAGGTGGGATGGGAAGAGAGGGTGAGAGCATAAGGTCGATGAAGACTAATGAGGAAATTTAATGGAAGCGTGTCAAATTTCGATTTTAGGGTCGACATACTGCAATCATTTTGAAACTATTTTTCTAGTTGTATGTATAATATCGATGTTGTGAGAGTTTAAGTGGGAACAAGAGATGCGACAGTGAGATAAAGTAATCGAAAGAATCAAATAGATTAAATTTATGGTAAAATTGAAGAATTAGATATTTATTATAATGTGACAAATATCACGAAACACTCTTTGCAAAAGTATGTGTGAAATCAGATAACAGAGAAATGTATAAGTATGTGTATGTATGTATGTGTAAGTAAAAAAATGTTTTTAAGGGATGATGTCAGGATGAAATTTACGCAGATCAAAAATATATCTTAATCGGTCCAACTGATTTTCAACTTATGTTTGACAATTATTTTGCTTTTTACAAATTAAACACCCTGTATGTTGTGAGAGTTTAAGTGCGAACAAGAGATGTGACAGTGAGATAAACTAATCGAGAGAATCAAATAAATTAAATTTATGGTAAAATTGAAGAATTAGATATTTATTATAATTTGACAAATATCACGAAACACTCTTTGCAAAATTATGTGTGTAATGAGATATCAGAGAAATGTATATATAGTAAGTGAAAAAATGTTTTTGAGGGATGATGTCAGGATGAAATTTACGCAGATCAAAAATATATCTTAATCGGTCCAACTGATTTTCAACTTATGTTTGACAATTATTTTGCTTTTTACAAATTAAACACCCTGTATGTTGTGAGAGTTTAAGTGCGAACAAGAGATGTGACAGTGAGATAAACTAATCGAGAGAATCAAATAAATTAAATTTATGGTAAAATTGAAGAATTAGATATTTATTATAATTTGACAAATATCACGAAACACTCTTTGCAAAATTATGTGTGTAATGAGATATCAGAGAAATGTATATATAGTAAGTGAAAAAATGTTTTTGAGGGATGATGTCAGGATGAAATTTACGCAGATCAAAAATATATCTTAATCGGTCCAACTGATTTTCAACTTATGTTTGACAATTATTTTGCTTTTTACAAATTAAACACCCTGTATGTTGTGACAGTTTAAGTGCGAACAAGAGATGTGACAGTGAGATAAACTAATCGAGAGAATCAAATAAATTAAATTTATGGTAAAATTGAAGAATTAGATATTTATTATAATTTAACAAACATCACGAAACACTCTTTGCAAAAGTATGTGTGAAATGAGATATCAGAGAAATGTATATGTAGTAAGTGAAAAAATGTTTTTAAGGGATGATGTCAGGATGAAATTTACTCAGATCAAAAATATATATTAATCCGTCCAACTGATTTTCAACTTATGTTTGACAATTATTTTGCTTTTTACAAATTAAACACCCTGTATGTATATCGATAGTCGCAAAATCGTTCGCGCTTTGCAAAAGTATGTGGGAAACCAGATCAGAGCGATATATATATATATATATCGCTCTGATCTGGTATATGTCTGGATATATATATATATATATATATATATATATATATGTATAGTAAACCTGTACGGGATATCTTGGCGTGTGCTGTACGCTATTGCGATACGGATCAGCGAATCCTCATTGGCCTCATCGTCCGATCGGAGTCATTCGCGGCGTCCACCTCCAGAAGCGAGTCCCGAGCGCTCATTGGCCCCCGATCTTCCGGCATTTCGTGTATGTGTGTGTACAGAGACGTCGAGTTTCTCGCTCGTACTCTCGGTGCGCTATATACGAATGATCGAGAGCCGAACACACGTGAGAAGAAAGTGTCGGTGATGGCGGGATGCGGAGGGGGGAGAGGGGGGGGGGGGGGGTTAGAGGCCCAGCCGCGAGAATTCTCGCGGTCTCACATCGAGAATGAATTTTCCAGAAGAACAAAATTTATTCATTATACGTGTGAAATTGAATGGATGAACGACAACTCGAAAAAAAAGTCTCGCCATGAATCTACTTTGAAGATGAAGCCTTGAGGCCCAATTTTTGGTCACGTGATTTGTTTAAGTTGAAAATCTTAACACTAAAATTAAATCTTCAATTGGAAATGAAATTTTGATTAGATTTTGATTAGAGAGAGAGAGTGGAAATTTGAGCCAAGTTGAGATTAGGATGAAAATTGGGCCTGAAAATTGAGGCCCACAGGAATGAGGTATAAATAAAAATGTATTCATGATAAAATGAGAATGAAGATCTGTAAATCATACAAAAAGCGAAATCCTCTGTAAAAACAATGCAAGGCGAAAAAAGTTGCAATCGAACCAAGTGAATTGGTCCTGTCGTTGCTGGTGTTGAATGCCAGCAAGGGTTCATGCGGTTGAATGATTAGAGTGTCGGATATTTCTTCCTTACGGTCTCTCCTTGGACCTCTGTGGTGTGTTTAATTAGCAGTCCAGAGAGAAACCAGACGCCATATACTCAGAACTCAATCAGATCCCTTCATAAGCGAGCACCTCTCCTCGCTTCGTCCAACACTCTCTTTTCCACTCCCCTGTGCGGTCGTATGCATAATGCGCGAGTGGGCCTGATTCTCGAGACTGGGCCTTGCCTCTGTATCTTGTAACCAGGTGTGGGTGACGAGAGAATGCGAGAGAGAGAGAGAAAGAGACGAGAATGAGAGAGAGAGAGAGAGAGAGAGAGAGAGAGAGAGAGAGAGAGAGAGAGAGAGAGAGAGAGAGAAAGAGAGAGAGAGAGAGAGAGAGAGAGAAAGAGACGAGAATGAGAATGAGCGCGGTCAGAGCTACTCGAGAGAAGTCCAGGGAGTAATTAACCCCTGGGACTCTTCGCTTCGAGGTATTACAGCTTGCCAAGAGAGGCGATATGAACAGCAGCAATAGTCGGGACCTCTTCCCTGTCTACCAGGATTGTCTTCCCACTTTATTCTGGCATCTCACAGTGTTGGCTCAAATTTATTATTGTAACAAGTGCCAAAAAAATATGAGGCCATTTTACACAATGAATTTGGTAAAAAGTGATAAAAAAAAAACCATTGACATTGTTCGATCTTTGTTGATTCTCAATTTGGTCTCAAAAGTGTAACAAATCATTGACGCTGAACGCTGATTTTCTTATCAGTTGAAAATGCAGGACTGCCAAAAGTGGCAAAAAAATAATGTCACGCCGTTTAACAGAATGAATTTTTTCTATTTTATTCTGGCATGGATAAATGCTGCTCTGAATTGTAGGATCTCAACAAACGCCAGAAAAGCATGACCATATGTCGAGTCTGTTACGATCCACAGCAATTGGTATCGAACATTGATCGCTCGCTCGTGTTCCTAACCAAAGAATTCAAACATCGAATTGTCAACGACGAATGCTCGCTACCCACCATTCGGAATTATCATCGATCAAGAAAAGAAGAGCAGAGAGTGAGTGAGTGAGAGAGAGAGAGAGCGAGAGAGAGAGAGAGAGAGAGAGAGAGAGAGAGAGAGAGAGAGAGAGAGAGAGAGAGAGAGAGAGAGAGAGAGAGAGAGAGAGAGAGAGACAGAGAGAGAGACAGAGAGAGAGACAGAGAAACAGACAGAGAGAGAGAGAGAGACAGACAGAGAGAGTTTCGGGGCCGTACGATTACCATTTCAAATGTTTAACGTCTCCTCTCACCTGGGCCCTGAGACACTCTGGCTGTTTTTCGAATATATCTATAGACGTGTGTCGCCCCGAGACTTCAGTGGAGGAATCGCATTGTAACCGCTGTGTGCTGTGTGCAGGTACCTCAACCTCTCTTTTGCAGGAGGGATTTTTTTTACACCGGGTGGTCCATGAAAGATCTTGGTGGGGGGTTTCGTCCAGGGTCCATCGCTCGTCCGTTTAAACTCATCGAGTGCGGGGAGGGTTATTATTTAGTTTAGCCCATCGTGCTCTCTATCTCTCATCTTTTCGTTGTGTGGTTCCGCGCTCACGCGCCCGTTCAACTTGAGCTTCTCTCTCATCCAGCTTCATGATGGGCCCCTTTTTCGCTTCCACCTTACCTCCACCTTATTTTCGCCGAGTTATGCGTGTCTACAAGTTGTTCAAGCATCGCAGCCCACACGTCTATTCTCATTCTAATCAGACCCTAAACCAAAATCCTCATGAGATCCTCTTCATCCTTCAGGCTAACTTGTACAGGGTTAACCAGAAGTGAGAAAATGAAGAATCTCGTCGTCATCCACTTTCTCCATGGAATACCATCTCTCTGGTATTATTTCAGTCCGCCTCGAACAACAAAACGGGGGGTTTGCTATTATTCAGAAGCCGTGAATTCCTTCGTATACTCGAATCTGGCACTACATGGAGTATTCACTATGTTTTACGCTCCCATAAAACTCGAGTTTTCCTAGTATAATCGACGATTGGCATTCAGTCAGCCTCGATCCGATCGACAACGTTCTCTATGCTCGTGAGAATAACAAGGAGAAAATTCTAATCGTATGTGAAAAACCTGGGATCGAACTCTGCGAAAAAATTCCTCGACAAAATGTTCCAATTTTTTTGTTCTCAAAGACCAATTCGTGTTCGCTCGACTAAATTATCAAAAAATCGCTCGTCCATTGGAAAACTTGATTCATTCCTTGCAGCCTGATTCCCTTGAAGTTAGACGGCTGTTATAGCCATTTAACTGTTTAAACGAGTTAATAAATCTGTATG
The DNA here is from genome assembly GCA_963669185.1 of Dyspetes luteomarginatus. Taxonomy (NCBI): domain Eukaryota; kingdom Metazoa; phylum Arthropoda; class Insecta; order Hymenoptera; family Ichneumonidae; genus Dyspetes; species Dyspetes luteomarginatus. The sequence goes on from OY769905.1 coordinate 5,580,878, forward strand.
GAGAGATGATGGCGAGACCCATGCTCGCGTCCAAGTCCCTGCTATTATACTACCAGTAAACAAATTTTAGATACAAATATTTTGGAAAAAACCGTTCCACTTTTTGTGTATTCCTGCAATAAATTAACAGAAAATATTTCATCGATTGGAAAACTTGATTCATTTTTTGCGGACTTCCTTGGCGTTGGCCGGCTATTAAACGAGTAGATAGATCGGTATTCATACCGATCTATCTACTCGTTCAGAGAGCCGCCTGGCAAGACGCCTGTTCGCGTCCAAGTCCCTGCCATTATACTGCCAGTATACAAATTTTCGATCCAAAAGTTTTGTAAAAAAACGTTCCACTTTTTGATTCTCGAAAATCGATTCGTCTTTCCTGCAATAAATTATCAGAAAATCGTTCATCGATTGGAAAACTTGATTCATTATTTGCGGACTTTCTTGGGGTTGGACGGCTATTAAACGAGTAGATAGACCGGTATGAAGAGAGCCACCTGGCAAGACGCCTATTCGCGTCCAAGTCCCTGCCATTATACTGCCAGTATACAAATTTTCGATCCAGAAGTTTTGTAAAAAATCGTTCCACTTTTTGGTTCTCGAAAATCGATTCGTCTTTCCTGCAATAAATTATCAGAAAATCGTTCATCGATTGGAAAACTTGATTCATTATTTGCGGACTTTCTTGGGGTTGGACGGCTATTAAACGAGTAGATAGACCGGTATGAAGAGAGCCACCTGGCAAGACGCCTATTCGCGTCCAAGTCCCTGCCATTATACTGCCAGTATACAAATTTTCGATCCAGAAGTTTTGTAAAAAATCGTTCCACTTTTTGATTCTCGAAAATCGATTCGTCTTTCCTGCAATAAATTATCAGAAAATCGTTCATCGATTGGAAAACTTGATTCATTATTTGCGGACTTTCTTGGGGTTGGACGGCTATTAAACGAGTAGATAGACCGGTATGAAGAGAGCCACCTGGCAAGACGCCTATTCGCGTCCAAGTCCCTGCCATTATACTGCCAGTATACAAATTTTCGATCCAGAAGTTTTGTAAAAAATCGTTCCACTTTTTGGTTCTCGAAAATCGATTCGTCTTTCCTGCAATAAATTATCAGAAAATCGTTCATCGATTGGAAAACTTGATTCATTATTTGCGGACTTTCTTGGGGTTGGACGGCTATTAAACGAGTAGATAGACCGGTATGAAGAGAGCCACCTGGCAAGACGCCTATTCGCGTCCAAGTCCCTGCCATTATACTGCCAGTATACAAATTTGCGAACCAGAAGTTTTGTAAAAAAACGTTCCACTTTTTGATTCTCGAAAATCGATTCGTCTTTCCTGCAATAAATTATCAGAAAATCGTTCATCGATTGGAAAACTTGATTCATTATTTGCGGACTTTCTTGGGGTTGGACGGCTATTAAACGAGTAGATAGACCGGTATGAAGAGAGCCACCTGGCAAGACGCCTATTCGCGTCCAAGTCCCTGCCATTATACTGCCAGTATACAAATTTGCGAACCAGAAGTTTTGTAAAAAAACGTTCCACTTTTTGATTCTCGAAAATCGATTCGTCTTTCCTGCAATAAATTATCAGAAAATCGTTCATCGATTGGAAAACTTGATTCATTATTTGCGGACTTTCTTGGGGTTGGACGGCTATTAAACGAGTAGATAGACCGGTATGAAGAGAGCCACCTGGCAAGACGCCTATTCGCGTCCAAGTCCCTGCCATTATACTGCCAGTATACAAATTTGCGATCCAGAAGTTTTGTAAAAAAACGTTCCACTTTTTGATTCTCGAAAATCAATTCGTCTTTCCTGCAATAAATTATCAGAAAATCGTTCATCGATTGGAAAACTTGATTCATTATTTGCGGACTTTCTTGGGGTTGGACGGCTATTAAACGAGTAGATAGACCGGTATGGAGCTAACCGCCTGGCAAGACGCCTGTTCGCGTTCAATTCGCTGTAATATACTGCCAGCAGGTACTTTTTGTTGCCATCAGCAGAAGAACGCCTTGTGATCAACACACGATCTTTACCATAGACACTTTATACAGTGTGTAGACAGCGTGAGTACACAGGTGATATTGTGCTGTAGTACAAGTCTCTTCTTCTTCCTACATCAACTGCAAACTTAAACGAAGCTCGTTGCAAGTTCGCGGTTCTCTCAGCCACGTTTTGTGGAGGCCTCTGGACGACGCCGCCGTGTCGCTCTTCTCTGTGTGCCCAGTTAATTACTCGAGTAGTAAATTATCCGGTAATGAGGTGCCGGGCTGGTGCCTGAGGCTTTTCTTCGCCGTGGCGAAGCCACACGCTCTTCTGGCGGGACTTCATCTCGTGTGTATTATAACCGACGAATGCGAACAGAGTCGAAATGTTGGTGGTGCGATGCAGTGGTGAGACTTCTCTAACTCTTCTCTCTGGGCCTTCAGTTCTTTACTTTTACTACTCTCTCTCTCCCTCCCTCTCTCTCTCTCTCTCTCTCTCTCTCTCTTGAGTTTTTCGCTTGTACAAAGCTTCACTCGGGCGCGAGTGCGCGCCGAACGGAGAACCAATAAATCCGTTGGAGCCTTAAGAAGGGATATTGTTAGTTGTGAGGTAAATCATCTCGGCGCACACGGCTGCGAGTGTTTCTCACTCTCACTTGCCATCTTATCCTCCTCTTCTCCTTTTTTTCTGTGGCCTCTATGGACCACCATATCCACGTTCTCCTCCTCTTCTTCTTCTTCTTCTTCTTCTTCTTCTTCTTCTTCTTCTTCTTCTTCTGCTTCTTCCTCTTCTTCTTCTTCTTCTGCTTCGTCTTCTTCTTCTTCTTCGTCTTCTTCTTCTTCTTCTTCTTCTTCCTCTTCTTCGTCTTCTTCTTCTTCTTCTTCTTCTTCTTCTTCTTCTTCTTCTTCTTCTTCTTCTTCTTCTTCTTCTTCTTCTTCTTCGTCTTCGTCTTCTTCTTCTTCTTGTATAGTTTCTTCGTCTTTTTCTTGTACCTTCTTTTTTTTTATTCTATCCTCTCTCTCTCTCTCTCTCTCTTGGTTATTCTTCTCTCGCCCCGAGACGTTTGTTACCTGGTGATTCTGCACTGTTGCTCGCGAGCAAGGGAACCACAAGAGTAACAACACAAGGTTGGATGACTCTCGTTGGAATACCGCGAACACATCGCCACCTTTGCTTGGACGGGGGCCTCCCTGTCGTCGGTCCAGTTAGCGTCAATAGGCGGACACATGGCTTCGTCATTAGCGTCATCAGATCCCTAACGCCTGCACGACGAGCCTCTCTCTCTCTCTCTCTCTCTCTTTCTCTCTCACCCTTCTATTGAAACAGAGCTCTCCTTCCACCTCCAGCTAGCACTGCTAGGCACATATCACACTCTACTACATCATGTATCCTTACACTACGTGTATAGTACGAGAGATATAAAGGACAACGTGGCTTCTCCCGATGACGAGAAAATCAGCCTGATGGTATTTTCGACCGAATGGACATTTTTTTTTACCTGAGACAGTCAATGTTGAATAAAATTAGTTTTGAAAAAAAAAAAAAAATCGACTCCAATAACAAACATCAAGAGGAGTGAAACGAGTAATGAATCTTTGATGGAATTATTCAAATGACATGAATAATCTTTGGACATGAAGAATTCTAGCTATGTTGCCAATGAAAAAATCAGAAAGAGACATATAGCTATGATTCTTTTGTTAATGTATTCGAGTTAATGACTCTGAAAGCGTTGACTAATCAATTTCATGACGGGGAGCACAGCCTCTCTCTCTCTCTCTCTCTCTCTCTCTCTCTCTCGCTCTCTCTCGCTTGTTTTCCAGCTCGCGTAGTCCAAGACACCTAGAGTTGCTCGCGAGTGTCTTGCTGTGGGATTATTAATGACGTTCTGCGTTCGGAGAGTCTTCTCTGCCTGGTCCACAAGAATAACTCTCATCCTGATGCTTCTTCTCTGTATATACAAGAGCATATCACAAGCTTCAAGGTTCGAGAGATCTGTATGTGTCTGTTGGTCCAGTGAGAGAAAGAGGGAGAGAGAGTGAGAGAGAGAGAGAGAGTGAGAGAAAAGGGAGAGGGAGAGATAGAGAGATGAGCAGTGACGAAGTATCCGGCGGGCTCATTCCCAAGAAACCCATGGGCACCGGATCATTAGTGCTTGGTGATGCCTGATGGCTCCTTGGTACACTCCATGGCTGTTTAAGCTACGGTGCAGAGCTCACCTTCCTCGCTACCCACAGTTCTCGCTACTGTATAACGAGCACCTTTCCTCCTCACCTCATCTCTCCCCCCTCCTCACTGCCCCCCTCTCTCTCTCCCTTCCCCTCTCTCTACCCTTCAGTAAACGATGAGCACAACCCCCTGCCGATTAAGTTATCATTCGCCCGATAGTTTCAATATGATTTGCCCAACAAGAACTTTTTCCAATTCACTGCACTAATAATTCCTACCAATTTAAAGAATTTCAATAAATCAACTTTAAAATTCTTCAAAGAATTTAATCATTTGAAGATCAATGAAAAGTCCATCGTTAAGCTCGGCAATAGGGACAAGATCGATTTATCACAATTCAATGTTATTCACGTATGCTTTAATTAATCAACATAATCTTTCTTATCATTATTCTAGTGGCAGCGAAATGTATCGACAAAAAAAATCCTAGTCTGCCTTATTGAGACGATGAGAATGACATGAATTTTCCCTTCTGCAGCTCTGTTCCAATTTTGAGAATTTCAATAAATCAACATTGAAACCCTTTAAATAATTTATTTATTTAAAAATCAATGAAAAATCCATTATCAAGCTCGTCAATTGAGACAGTGCCGATTTTTCCACAAATCTATCCACTTGTCTTTTAATGAAGATCAATGAAAAGTTTATTATGAAGCTCATCGATTGAGACAATGCCGATTTTTTCACAAATCGATTTTATCCACGTGTCTTTTAATAAATTGACTTCAAAACCGTCAGAAGAATTTAATTATTGAATGATCGAAAAGAATCTTCATCATCGAGCTGGCAATTTTATCCATACACGTGTCCTTTAATGGATCAACATAATAATTCTCATTATTATTCTAGTGGCAGCGAAATGTATCGAGAAAAAAAATTCTACTCTGCCTTATTGAGACGATGAGAATGACATGAATTTTTCCTTCTGCAGCTCTGTTCCAATTTTGAGAATTTCAATGAATCAACATTGAAACCCTTTGAATAATTTATTTATTTAAAAATCAATGAAAAATCCCTTATCAAGCTCGTCAATTGAGACAATGCCGATTTTTCCACAAATCGATTTTATCCACGTGTCTTTCAATAAATCGACTTCAAAACCGTCCGAAGAATTTAATTATTGAACGATCGAAAAGAATCTTCATCATCGAGCTGGCAATTTTATCCACACACGTGTCCTTTAATGAATCAACATAATAATTCTCATTATTATTCCAGTGGCAGCGAAATACATAGAAAGAAAAAAAAAATCCACTCTGCCCCTCTGTCTCGAGATGACGAGAACCTCGACGATGAGGAACGAGCGAGACGGTGGATGACACAACTGGTGATTATAAACTGGCAAGCTACGAGGAACCACATCGTCGTTTTGCTACGTGCCATCGACACTTTGGCCAGTCACGTGGACTCTTCGTTGCGGGCTCCAACCTCGTCAACATCGGGGAATCATTAATTAATTACTACCGGTTGATTATTATGATTGAGGTGTAGCGACAGACTTTGGTTACTCGCACAAATAACTATATAATTGCTACCAGTGATTTGTCGACACACTCGATATTATTAATCTCCATACGATCCGTTGTATATATATATATATATATACAACGGATCGTATGGAGATGTGTTTTATATGTATAAACATAAATATAAATATAAATATAAATATAAATATAAAAATAAATATAAATATAAATATAAATATAAATATAAAAATAAATATAAATATAAATATATATATATTTATACATATAAAACGCAACGTCGAGCAAAAATCGTATCCGGCAATGCAAACTTGCTGAATACACATCGGATTTATGAGGACAATGAGGCTAATTGCTATTCCCGGAATTAATTTATATGCATCTCGTGATTTAATCCACGAAACGGTGAATCGATCGATTGATTTTAATCGGAGATGTCCTGAATTCTATTCAGGACGAGTCAGAAGTAATCAATGAATATTTATTACTCTCATGCTTCTACATAGTTGTGAATAAAAAAAAAAAATAAAGATGGAAAAAAAAAAACAATTGTCGTGGACACGAATAAAGGCTTGACCGCTGCCACATATATATACATATATATATATTTATTTCTTTTATTTTTGCAAAGCGTTAAAATGATGGTTGAGCTGGCAATTACCCAGCTCTCGAAAAATCCTCGCGATCGCGAGGGTTCTCTGACTTTATTGTTATTCGTCTCATGGTGGCCTATGGCCGTTGTTCACCCGCGCAACTGACTGGAATATCGTATGATCCTCCTCTCATAACACAAAAGTATTTCTACGTCTGTGTCAAGTGCGTTTGTGCAAGAGTAGAAAATACTTTGAGACATTTGAACATATATATATATAGAAAAGAGGAGAAATACACACAAAGATATTTATACAGCTTTCTCTGTGTTTTAAGCTCGTATATGTGTTTCTTCACAGAGACATAAATCTTCGTGGGATCTCGTTGTTACGTGCTGCATAGTAGTAATATATATATATATATATATATATATATATATATATATATATATATATATATATATATATATATATATATATATACATATGTGTGTGTGAATGCATCCATAGTGAAATAACCAGGCATACTAAAAGACTATATATATATATATATATATATATATATAAATAGTCTTTTAGTGTGCCTGGTTATTATATATATATATGCTTGAATACCGCGGCAATTGTCTTTTGTTTCTTGTGTGTGCATGGTGAATTTTATGTACACTTCGTCTTCGTAGCCTGTACGAAGTCGTTTGTTCCTTCGTTTGCGAGAAGATCATCGACCGGTTGAAATCATAGTCGTCTTCCCGCTGATAGTAAATCTCGTCTGGACTCCGTTAGCTCGGTGTAGATTTTTTTTTTTTTTTCACATTTGGACAGTCATTGGTCAACTTGTAGTCGTAGATTGTTGTTGTAGTTGTCGATGATTTACCCTTGAAAAATCATATTTAAGCCAAGACGATTTTATTGTCAATAAGTGATCAATTGGAAAAATCAACAAAGTTGCCAATAACTGGACGATAGTTGGACAGTGTCGACGTGCATGCGCCAATGGGAAGAATGCGAGAGGGGCATTTCGCTTTAAGGCAGTCTGTGCTTTGCTTACTAGTTGCTGGTGTTATCAATTTTTATTACTGGACTGTGCAGCATACCAGTAAAGAACTTTTGCCCGGGTCGTCGTCGACGTCGTCATCCATGAGAAAATTTCTCGTGAGGAAAATGCTTGTATTATATATTTAACTGTAAGCAGGAACGATCTTCGGGTGAAAATTCATTCTCACAGTTTATTTTGAACATCGAGTAAAGTCAGAAAAATGAAAATGTTGCTTGTTTTTTATCTCTCTCTCTCTTTCTCTTTCGCTCTCTCTCTGTAGTCGGTTTAGATGTACAAATTGGCTTGTAACTTCCTACCTTGCAATATTTGATGCAAGGAAGTGAGAATAAAAGGAAATTGTGTGTAATATCGAAAGATGAGAATTCTCGTCGCGATTTTTTTTTAGAATCACAGAAGATTCTTGAAAAATTTTGCCTCTTCTCACGATAGGGAAATGTCTGTTAAATCGGTGCAAATTCGATTGTATCCTGCCTATAAAAACAAGGAAGAGAGAGATAATAAAAATTCTATATCGAGAAAGATCCCACGCAAGTGATCCAAAATCCCCTCGATTCTGGCAACTTTTTCCTCCATGTTGTAGTTTTATATTGTTAATTAGTCATCACACGAATGTGCCTGACCCCTTAATTACCATTTTGCAATAAAAAAAATTATAATAAAAAATACATACGTTCACAATAATTTTTTCTTACTTTGCAAAATGTATTGAGATATTATCCCTCTATATTTGGTATAATATCAGAGTACGCGATTTACAGAATCACGAGAGGTTTTTTTTTTCGTTCCACGAAGAGGAGCATAAATATATACCATCGAGGATGGTTTACGAGTGCAAAAACTGTCGAGTAACAATCGTAAAGGCAATCGTAATCGATGGGCAAAAAAAACAGTCTTGGGGTGCGAGAGAAACAAGACCACAATATATAGATACAGAAAATATGGAACTGTCAAAAGAGTAAGAGAGAGAGATAGAGAGAGAGAGAGAGAGAGATCCTTGAGGGTTTCGCGTTACGCCGGACATTAGCCGTTACTGGAATAGCCATCAAGAAGAAGTGAGAAATAAGGCAAGAAGGAACAAAACTCAAAGGTCTGGCGCGCGAGAAAGAGGCGTTTCGAGAGTTAGTTCAGCGCTGCAATGATTCTTATACTCGCGCGAGCGCGACGGCGGCAGCGTGCCCGAACTAACTCTCTCAGCCTATAAAATTTTCACGAGTACAATGTACAGAAGGGTCGGTATCGTTTGAGACTCGACACACGCACACACACATAAAACGATCTGAACATCCTTAAACCCTTTTTTTTTCATCCCATATTTCGCATCTTTTCTCCGTGCAATTCTCATGCTCACTGGATGCTGCGAGCACCGAGGAGCGAATACGTCAAAGAAGACTAGCGAGCCAGCGACTTTGAGATAAATAAAAAACTCTCGTTCGCGCTCTCTCGCACACTTATGATTCATGCATACTCGATAAAATGGCGGAATGATACTTCCAACTTTTAGCAGGTTATTCCCGAAGGAGGATAATTGGCAACTGTGAGTAAAACGATTTATATATATATATATATATATATATATATATATATATATATATATATATATCGATAGCAAATAGTCAAAAGGGCCTATCCAACGTCTCTTAATCTCTGGATAGACGTTGAGTCGAGCCCTTTTAAATTTCTTCGCTCGACAATTTCAGCAGGAAAGACGCCGCTACCGATTTTTTTTGTTTTTTTTTTTTTTACTCATCGAACCTCGTAAATGCACTCGAAACTCTGTCGTAATGGCCGAATATAGGCATCATGGGTTATATGAAATGATTGACGTGTTCTCGTGCCACCCATTTTTGAACGCGTCGTTTTCCCAGTAAATTGCCGATCTCTCGGCAAATCCTTTTAGCACTCTCACCGCATTCGCAGCACAAATATCCTATATACAGGATCTTGCGAAGATACTACCGTCGAATTGCCAATCGTTGCTTTGCCTCGAACGTATATTTTACCTCTTGCCGATTATTTCGCGATCGTTTCAACTTCTAGCCAAGAGTGTGTGGCACTGAAGATTCTACCGCCTATTAAGATGAATGACCACTGAATCATCGTTTATTTCTCCACCTCCTTCTTCTCCCCTCCTCAATTCCCACCCTGCCCCACCCCCTCCTCATTCTTGTTTTATTTCTGCCCCTTTTTTTTTTATTTCTATTTTATTTTTTTTTTTCCGTAAATTTTCTTCTCTCTCTGTGCGCTTTGCACCGACGCCGACGACGGGGAAAGCGCAAATGTTCGACGAGGATATTCATTCGCGGAAAGTATACGAGAGAATTACGAAGATGGAACAAGTCTCACGCTCGGATTTATCGCTCTCGCGCGATCTCCAATTCTAATATAATCGCTCGTGACAAACTCTGCGCGGAAGGCGATCTAACAGTCGATGTTTTCTGTGTATGTGTGTGTGTGTGTGTGTGTGTGTGTGTGTTTGTATTTTATATCGAACTGCACTTCGATATATCGAAGTTATATGTATATGTATTTTTTCTTCTTCTTTTTATCAAGACGAGACTTCTGTTCGAATTTTGCTCCACAAGAGAGAGAGAGAGAGAGAGAGAGAGAGAGAGAGAGAGAGAGAGAGAGAGAGAGAGAGAGAGAGAGAGAGAGAGAGAGAGAGAGAGAGAGAGAGAGAGAGAGAGAGAGAGAGAGAGAGAGAGAGGAGAGCGAGAGAGAGAGAGAGAGAGAGAGAGAGAGAGAGAGAGAGAGAGAGAGAGAGAGACTTCTGGTTAAATCTATATTCGACGATTACGATCTCTGTGGGAAAAGTTTATAACCAAATGGGCGCGTCCCGCTGTGAAATTCTATATGCCGATCTCTCTCTGTATATTGCAAAATAACGTAACTCGAGCAGTCGTAAGAATGAAAAAAATGAGTAAATAGAATAATTCATTTAAAAAAAAAATCATGAGAAAAAAATGTTTAGTTTGTTCAATTTTAATAAATATGGTTTTTGGGTTAAATACAAAATTTATTTCGATCCAGTAAATTTATTTGAGTTGAAAAGATTTATCGTAAAATTCATCAAGAGCCTTTTGTAGCAACAATTAAATTATCCAGCATGAAATTCAATGGCAATTGATGATAATGAATTGGGAAAAAAAAAAAAAATTGAATTATCAATTGATTGCTTGGTCAAGGAAATATTTTTTAACTAAAAATAAAAAGGAAATAAACTATTTTTTTTTATTCCCACCACTCTTGAGGCAACTGCAATAAGACTCGAGGAGTTCATCCAATGCGAGTGGTACAACCAAAACTACCCGGGCAATCATAAATAATAGTGATAACGCGATACTTCACTCTCTTGCCATCCACCCAGCAGCGAGCAACGCTCAGTATTAAGGATAATTTGAGCTCCTGTGCTTCGTTCTCGTTCCTCGGTGGTGATTTGAAAAAGCTCGCTGGACAGAGAAATCGTGGTGCGATAATAAAACAACGTGGGGGAGAGGTTGAGGCAGAGAAAATAAAAAATTGCGCGAAAGAATTCCAAGTGCGGTATGGAGAAAAGTTATAGAGACAAAATTCACCTCAAAAGGGGTTGCAGAGGTCGAGAAGGCTAAAGAAGAAGAACTGAGAGAAAATAGGTGTAAAAGAATCAACTGGTCGAGGTGAATATATATCTTATGTGCACACATTTGCTATTTTCCATTCCTCTCTACATACACACACATGCGCACATTTATGTGTATATATATATACATATATATATATATATATATATATATATACATATATATATATATATATATATATATATATATATATATATATATATATATAAGCACATTTGTGGGGATACACAAAACGAAAGGAGAATCCAGAGAAAATACGTATAGCGAACGATTCTTGGCTGTTGGGTTGCGTTTATTCGCATACGTTGCGTAGGCTAGAAGCATCGTGTCCGAGGCATTATCCACTTACAGGGAATTATCCTTGCGGGTACTCCATTCACCCTCTCAGGTTTACAACAACTTGGTCTTTGGTTCAATATATATATATGTATAATGGAAAGAGAGAGAGAGAGCCTCTTTATTCGAATTGCTGGAAAAATTGGCAAACTATAGCAAGAGATTCGAGCAAAATGCAACAGAAGCAAAATGCCAAAGTGAGGGTGCAAAGAAGGAAAAAGTCACAAACACCATTGTCTATGTGGAGAATGAAAAGGGGAGCACCATGTGGCGTTGAGAGCGAGAAAATAAAGGGCTACATTGAAAATAATGGAAGATGTGAGAGGGAAATAATTAGTGCTATATTTTTTTTTGTTTTATTGAAAAATTATGACAGAAATAAAAAAAATCTGTTTTGGTTTTTTTTTTTGGCGGGTCTGGTATGTTATTTGCAAACTATTCAAATTGCCGGAAAAATTGGCGAACTATAGCCAAGAGATTCGAGCAAAATGCAACAGAAGCAAAATGCCAAAGTGCCAGGGTGCAAAGAAGGAAAAGTGACAAACACCATTGTCTATGTGGAGAATGAAAGGGAAAGCACCATGTGGCATTGAGAGCGAGAAAATAAAGGGCTTTTGACTAAAAAGGCTACATTGAAAATAATGGAAGATGCGAGAGGGAAACAATTAGTGCTATAATTTTTTTTGTTTTATTGAAAAATTATGACAGAAATAAAAAAAATCTGTTTTGGTTTTTTTAGATTTTTGGTTTTTTTTTTTGGGAGTCTGGTATGTTATTTGCAAACTATTCAAATTGCTGGAAAAATTGGCAAACTATAGCCAAGAGATTCGAGCAAAATGCAACAGAAGCAAAATGCCAAAGTGCCAGGGTGCAAAGAAGGAAAAAGTGACAAACACCATTGTCTATGTGGAGAATGAAAAGGGGAAGCACCATGTGGCATTGAGAGCGAGAAAATAAAGGGCTTTTGACTAAAAAGGCTACATTGAAAATAATGGAAGATGCGAGAGGGAAACAATTAGTGCTATAGTTTTTTTTGTTTTATTGAAAAAATTATGATAGAAATAAATAAAAATCTGTTTTGGTTTTATTAGATTTTTGGTTTTTTTTTTTGGGAGTCTGGTATGTTATTTGCAAACTATTCAAATTGCTGGAAAAATTGGCAAACTATAGCCAAGAGATTCGAGCAAAATGCAACAGAAGCAAAATGCCAAAGTGCCAGGGTGCAAAGAAGGAAAAAGTGACAAACACCATTGTCTATGTGGAGAATGAAAAGGGAAAGCACCATGTGGCGTTGAGACCGAGAAAATAAAGGGCTTTTGACTAAAAAGGCTACATTGAAAATAATGGAAGATGCGAGAGGGAAACAATTAGTGCTATATGTTTTTTTTTGTTTTATTGAAAAATTATGATAGAAATAAATAAAAATCAGTTTTGGTTTTTTTAGATTTTTGGTTTTTTTTTTTGGAGGGTCTGGTATGTTATTTGCAAACTATTTGCTTCGCGAGAGTAACGATCGACTATTTTTCATTTTTTTATATTTATTTTTGTTCGTTCGACCATTCTCATTGCCTGGGTGAGCAAAGCTCATGCAACCTCTGCTCTGACCGTTCGTATAACGCGTCGGAGGTTCATCTTTTCCTTACCTCATGGAACGATTTGACGAGAGGAAGAGATGCGAGCACAAGAGACTCCTAACTCAAACAAACACGAATGTTCGAATTGCCGTGGGTAAATTGGTCTGGGCAAAATGGGAGAGGTTTGTGCAGGAATTTCATTTTCTTTTTTTCTTCTCCTCTTTACTGCACAAATTCTTTGAGAGAAAATCACTGTTGAGTTTATCTACCGGTCTTTTGCTTTCTGGAAAAATGATCGTCTTGTATTATATTTAAAGATGGACGATCCCACGCTCGATAATTTTTCAGATATCGATTTTTCTCAAATATTTATTTATTGACAGCGAGCAATTCTTTTTTATTATTAAATATATTGAGTCGATCAAAAAAAAAATTCTCACTATCATACGAATTAAATACTTCTCATTTACATTCAACATTAACCGGAGACTCGATTGGAATAAATATTTTTATTTCTATCCATGTATTTGCACTCAATTAGTAGATCAGGAATAATAATTCACAACTGCTGGTACTAGACTTGTAAAAGGCTTAAAACCTTTTCAAGAGGAAGATATGATCAGAGAGAGAGAGAGACAGACAGACAGACAGACAGAGAGCGAGAGAGAGAGAGAAACGTTCCCTCTTCTCGTCTTGCTGCTGCGTATGCGTGGGAGTTAAAGTCAACGTATGAATAAATTACGCACGTACGACGTTCGGCCGTGCGTAGAT
>OY769905.1:5594731-5634537 GCA_963669185.1 Dyspetes luteomarginatus
GAGAGAGAGAGAGAGAGAGAGAGAGAGAGAGAGAGAGAGAGAGAGAGAGAGAGAGAGAGAGAGAGAGAGAGAATAAAGAAAAGGGAGTTGAGTAAGGACCAAAACGAGCATATGTAACTTGGCATTTCGTTTGGGGGCATATATACGGTATATAATAATAAAATTAATTATCGAAACACCCCAGGGGGGGTACCGGAGACCCCCACTGGTCCGAGCGAACGTCTCTCTGATGATTTTGCTTATGTGTGTGTGTGTGTGTGTGTGTGACGTGTGTGTGTGTGTGTGCGTGCGCGCATTGGATTCTTGAGAGCGTCGCGTTCTTGGTCTCTTCGTCGTCGTCATCGTCGTCGTCGTCGTCGTCGTCGTCGTCGTCGTCGTCGTCGTCGTGGTCGTCGTCGTTGCGCCTTAACCAGCAGCAAAGCCAACCAGTTTCGAACAGTTCGACGGAAACCAGTCGAGCGAGAGGGAAGAGAGCCCCCCGTGATAAAGTGAGAGAAAAGTTTATAAGGGATAGAGAGGGAGAGAGAGAGGGAGGGAAAGAAACCGAAGAGAATGCCACAGCCGGCAGGCAGAGGGACTTACGGACACTTGGACGCTCAATGGCGCGAATTTAAGAGCGCAGCCGTTACGCTTCTCATTCGTTAGCATAAATTAATTATGTCCGGGCGTAGCGGTGGCGGCGGCTGATGTCAGCATATAGATCTCCTACTCGTGGCAGCACGAGAGCGAGAGAGAGAGAGAGAGACTCACTCCAAGTTTGCCATAGCCGTTTCTTAGCTATTTCATATATATATATATATATATATATATATATATATATATATATATATATATATATATATTTTGTGTATATTGGCGTTTGTCAATTTCTTGCCAACCAGATCGCAACTTGTATTTTAACGAATCTTTTAACTTGTATTTTTAACTTGTATTTTAACGAATCTTTTCGTATCAATGAAAGATTTTTTGTTTTTTTTTTTTAAAGTTAATCGAGTAGTGAAAATGAGAGAAATTACGGTTGGTCTAAGCAAATTTGAAATTACTGAGATTCAGTGAAAAGAAAAAAAAAATGATAGAATCGAATTCGATGTAATAAAAATTGATGTGAATTTGTCATTAAAGGGGTAAACAGTTGGTAGAATTTATAAATTATGGTTCCTGTGTAATCGTAAAATTAAATAGAACGTGATCGCTGCAAGAGAGAGGGAGAGAGAGAGAGAGACTCACTCCAAGTTTGCCATAGCCGTTTCTTAGCTATTTTATATATATATATATATTTTTTTTTGTCTATGTTGGCGTTTGTCAATTTCTTGTCAACCAGATCGCAATAACTGGTATTTTAACGAATCTTTTCGTATCAATGAAAGATTTTTTGTTTTTTTTTTTAAAGTTAATCGAGTAGTGAAAATGAGAGATATTACGGTTGGTCTAAGCAAATTTGAAATTACTGAGATTCAGTGAAAAGAAAAAAAAATGATAGAATCGAATTCGTTGTAATAAAAATTGACGAAATTTGTCATTAAAGGGGTAAGCAGTTGGTAGAATTTATAAATTATGATTCCTGTGTAATCGTAAAATTAAATGGAACGTGATCGCTGCAAGAGAGAGGGAGAGAGAGGGAGCGAAAGAGAGAGAGAGAGAGAGAGAGAGAGAGAGAGAGAGAGAGAGAGAGAGAGAGAGAGAGAGAGACGAGTGCATTGAGCGATGAGGTTCAGTTAGAATAAGCGAAGTGGACTTGGATTGGGCTAATTAATTAATGCGCACGTCCTGTCTCGGTCCAGCCTAATTATCTCGCTTGTCATGTGGCAGCGAGCTCTCGTTCCATCCAGAATGTCAAGCCCAACATCCACAGACACAGAGCCACACACAGGCAAACATACAAACACACACACACATACAGACATACACACAGACACACATACTGACACACACACACATGCAGACACACATACAGACACACATACAGACACACACACAAACAGACACACATACAGACACACATACAGACACACATATAGTCGAGAGTGTGTAAGCAGACACACTCTCGTACTAAACATACTGCTTGTGTATACAGACACACTCTCGTACTAAATATACTGTATGTGTATACAGACACACACTCTCGTACTAAATATACTGCATGTGCATAGATTGTACGTCACATGTACTTGTTTAGTGTCTACACTTTTATATTCCCAACATATCCACAGACACATCGAGCGATGTGTATATTTCCCTGTCGTAATTGTAATTACGCTAATTGTGACGTCACCATGACAGGAAGCTACACCTAGAAAAATCTCTCGCGTCGCTACGCTCGTTCCTCATCGTTCGAATTAACCGCCTGTTCTCGATTCGCTATCCGTTAAAACTCACATTTAAAAAACTAAAAATCCATCAGCAATATATAGTTGATGAATTTATCAGGTGGGTGGAAAAAAAAATTAATTGGAAATTTAATTTAAATTCAATTTAAGTGAAATATATAATGGAGAAAAAAATATATCATGACATTCAAAGTCAATATCAATGTTATATTTTTTTCACAGCTCTGGCCTCATTTCTCAAATGTCCCAGAGCCACGAAAGGAATCAATCTTGCAGTCCATTAATTTTTGTTTTTTTTTTTTTTTTTTTTTTGAAAATCCACTGGGTCTCCCGCGGGGTCAAAAAATGGCAGACAAGGAAACAAGAAAGGCCATCGAGATGTGGAATCTCTGAATTTCTTTAATGTAGAGGCAGAGAGAGAGAGAGAGAGAGAGATGACCACGCATGCAGAGTAAAAACAGCATCAGCATAAGATCGTCGAGTCATTAGGTCTTTCTTGACTCTGCAAGAGAGCCAGAGAGAGAGAGAGAGAGAGAGAGAGAGAGAGAGAGACATATATATGCGTGGGGGCTCACGAATTTGAATTGACAATACGCCACAGCATGGCCATGCAGAGAAGTCCACTTGCATTTATATATCTATATATATATACAAAAGCTTACGAGGACTCGCGTCGTCGTCGTCGTCTCCGCGGTTAGCATGGGAAAACCATCAGTGCGTATCTCGGGTCCATCGCTCAACTCTCTTTCCTCTCATCTCTCTCGATCCTTTTCTCGTTTCTTTCCACCACACTATATATATATATATATATATATATATATATATATATATATATATATATATATATATATATATATATATATATTTATACAAGTCGTTGGCTCGTTCGCGATGCTCAACTCCCTTCCAACGATGCACGCAACATACCAATCTTGAATGCTGCTGCGGGTCCACTCCACAAACTCCTTGGAATGCGAATGAATAAACGTCCATCATCTTTCTCTCTCTCGAAGCCTCACGAGAGTGAGAGAATAATAAATTCTTAAACTGTGTGTATATTTATACGTATCAGTTATGTAGGTGGTTATGTAGTAAAGCAGGGCGGAAGTGCCCAACTATATATATATATATATATATATATATATATATATATATATATATATATATATATATAGAAGAGTGTTCGATTACTCTCTTTTATTTACTTGCACTAGAAAACTCTGCAAAATTGTCTGTGCCAGATGAAATGGAAAATGATGAGAAAAGTCTTCGAGAGCACTCAATTTGCCGTTTGATTTATTCTAGAATAATTTATTTCTCTCTCTCTCTCTCTCTAGATTTTTCTCTTGTTGATGAAGAAAGTGAAACGAGAATATTCCTAAGTTGTATTTATATTTATATGTACTAGTTATGTGGACGGTTATATGGAGAAAAAAGGCAGATGTTCGCGAGAGAATTTTACAGAAAAATTGAAATGGAAAATCATAAGGAAAGCCTGAAAGAGCTCAATTTTTGTATGCAGATATTTAAATTATTTCAAAAAATTATTTTAAACATTTATCTCTTTCTCGCATCTTTGATTTTGAAAGAAGGTGAAAGTTCACGTGAGAAAAGTGTAGAGCAAGTAAACGCAAAGTAAATTTATCGACGCCAAGTGAGGTGGAAAATTATGAGAAAACCCTTCAAGTGTACTCAGTTTGGCCTATCCAGGTATTTAAATTATTTCAGAATGATTTTAAGGATTCATCTCTCGTCTCTCATTTTAAATCTCCTCTGGCTCAAGAGTCCATGTGTCTAGTGACTCGAAGCGATTGCTCGCTCGTTTCTCACGCCCATTTCCGGTATAACTGGTAGTTTTATAGCGTATTTATATACACACACACACACACACACACATATATATATATATATATATAGAGTTCTGCCAGTAAAGATGCTTGGACCATCGAGCCATCGACACGGATGATAGGAGTCTTTGATAACAAATCGTACATCTTGTTACGTACACACTTTGTATGTATATAAGATACATAAACATTAAATTTGTAGAGAAGCTTGATTCGATAAAAGTATTATATTATCTTTAAGCGTTTTCTAGCAGTATTTATCGTGGCTTATGCCGACCTGGCGAGCTCGCGCGAGCGTTTCTCGCGTTGATTTAATTGACAGTTGAAAGAACCTGAGAATGAGTGATTGGTCGGTAATTGAGAGAGAGAGAGAGAGAGCGAAAAAGCCTGATTGGTAAATACATCGAACGCTTTTGCTGGTGACAGGATTGCAAAGAGAGAGAAGAAGAGAGGCAAAGAGAGCGAGAGAGAGAGAGAGTAGGATTGCCTTTTGCAAATGATCGACGATTCTCACGCTTTTCAAGAGGATCTCCTTTACGTTCGGCATATCCACTCGGCGTAACGATAATCCACGTTGATAATAATGTATACCCAATATTTCTCTCTCTATCTCTCTTTCTCTCTTTCTCTCTATCTCTCTTTCTCTCTTTCTCGTTCTTTTGTCCAATCACTTCAATCATTGGCACCGCTACGAATAATTGGCACTTTACGTAGCTAATGCTATTCGCAAATACTCGAGATTATAGAATTATCTATATCTATATATATATATATATATATATAAATATCGATTTATCCATTTTCTTTAAGGTTACAAATAATTGGACCATTTAAATTTTATGTGTATCTTTTAGCTGGTCCGCACGTACGAGATTTTACTCTCTCTCTCTCTCTCTCTCTCTCTCTCTTTTTCTCTCTATGGTTACGCGAGTATTTAACTTTGCCACGATCCGACACGTTGAGGCGAGCCTATTCGTATTAAAGCTCGCCTCGAGGAAAGATTTCGATCACGATGATTTTTCGTTTACTTCGTGTGTGTAATCCGCTCGATCTCCTTTTGCTGGCTCTCTGCACCGCTCGGTCACTCCACACCATCAGCTTCGACAGTTTCGATCGACTCCGTGGATAGTAATTTTAAACTCACGGACACATCGTGAGATTGTGACCGATCAAAAACTCTCTATTGGCAATTGCCATCTCTCACGACGCGCACACCAGCCTGCCCGTATACATTATCATTTTCACAGTGTTGAGAAAAATTGCTCATTGCGCAACGTAATTAGTGCGTGTCGCTAAACTCTACGCTTTCATACAAAAATCGTGTGTTTGTGCTAAATGCATTCTATATATATATATATATATATATATATATATATATATATATATATATATGGCGACGACTTTTGTTCGTGTATACATATATAACAGGCGAGCTCCCTTTTAATGAAAGAGACGAGACTTTTTAATTTCCGTTCGCATTTATTCCAACGGTTACACGAACAGTTAGCATCGATGAATCATCGATCTCCGTGATCTAACTCGACCCAATTTCACCATAATTTATTCTAAATACACGGAAAAAAATTATCAATATAAACTTTCGAACCATCAAGTAAATTTAAATTAAATATGAATTTAAATATAAATTACAAAAATTAAAAAAAAAAAATCACCATATTTGAGAAAAAATTCCTATCGAATATCTGCCACACTACGAATCAATTATTGGCACGCATACGTTATGAATTTATGTACTTAATTCTGGCAATAAATTTCTGGTGTACTCGAATGGCCAAATAGCGAAAGTATAGATCGTAAAAAAAGGAATAATAATAATAATAATAGCAGGACAATCAGGCTGGTCGTTTCTCGCGGAGTTGCTTAACGATTCTTCGCCTGCCGATGAGGACGATGCAAATTGGAAGAGGGTTAGGAATGAAATTATATACGAAAACGGACCATACAGAGCGAGTGAGTGAGTGAGCGAGAGAGAGAGAGAGAGAGAGAGAGAGAGAGAGACTGGCAATATAACACACACGAAATGGGGGTTGTGGGGCCCGGGGCGGCGAGTCGTTAAACGCCTCTGCGTTTCTATTCACGTTCGTTCGTACTTTGCTTCAAATGCACTACACATATACATATGCACACATAGATATATATATGCCCTACATATATGCATAAAAATCTATAGGATGTTATTACTATACGAGATGCTCGCCTCTATTGTCACCCATAATCGATAGAAAAGAGGAAGAGGAAGAAGAAGAAAAACTAGAAATATGCTCAACCGATTCGTGACGATAATCGGCTAGCTTTGACTTGCCTGAAGAAGAACATAAGCGAAAGAGCCAATCCCCGTGAGTTGGATCGCCTGGCAAGAGGATATAGAGAGCAAGAGAGAGAGAGAGAGAGAATATAAATAATCAAAGATCTCACCCTCTCTCTGCTGGCAAAATCGCTACGTCTGCAGGTACACGAAGAGAGAGAGAGAGAGAGAGAGAGAGAGAGAGAGATAAAAAAAATGAGAATGCACCCATAGTTCGAGAGTAATGGTAAGTAGACAAGGAATGAAAGAAAGAAAAGGATCGAGCCTGGCCCAGATATCTAACGAACCTCTCTCGTGGTACCTCCACCCCTATATATGGGCGCGCATAAATCGATGAACGGAAAAAAAAAGAGAAAAGAGTTGAAAGAAAGATAGGAAATCGAGTATAGAGAGTGGGAGAAAGAGGGAGAGAGAGAGAGAGAGAGAGAGAGAGAGAGAGAGAGAGAGAAAGAGCTAGAGTGATGGTGATGGCGATGGTGAAAAAAAAGGGGTGAATTTTCCAGGACGATATACCGCAACGTACTTTAATTGTATCACCGAATAGCCTTGGAACGTTTGCATTGTCGGATACATAAATACATAATATAGATAGGCAACGAAAAATCTGTATATAACACGTATATGTATATTTATGGGTGTCAGAGGTGGAGTGGGGGTAGATTGCTGGAAGAGAAGGAAAAGGGTTGTTCTCGCTACGCCTTGTACTATATACATATATATATATATATGTGTACACCTTTTTCTTGGGTTGGGGTAGTATCATGTACTTTTGGTATTTCGTTCGGGGCCCCCAGAGGGGGTTTTCCTCGTGCACTGTTTCTATTATTGTCTCACGGGGGTTGATCTCTCGTTGGCCCTGGAGTTTTTTTTTTGCTCTTACGACAGAGCACGACCCTCTGATCGTTTTACTCTCCTTCTTGCTCACAAACTCGCGAGCCCCTCTATCCGTTCATCCAAAGGACAAGAGAGAGAGAGAGAGAGAGACCCTTAGGGCCTCATATAGTTCATGAAACTCTTGGATCGTCTCTTTCAGCGTTTTCTCTCTCATTCTTGCTCCTTTATACACATATATGGCGTGTCACACCGGTGCCCTTCGCGACTCCGAGTGTCACTTCGACTCTCACACTCGCGAGACTTTTTTTTTCTTTTTCCTATATATAGTGTCGACGAGGTCTCTTCCTCTCTTTCGCTCTCTCTCTCTCTCTCTTTGTATGTGTGTATATGCGCGAAAGCTTCCCTTGTCTATCTTTAAGGCTCTTCGAGGTAAATCAGTTCTATATACATTTTCATGTTCTATATATATATATATATATATATATATACGGAGGTATATTCGTGACATATACGAATGCATTATGTCTGTCTCGGACAGGGACAATAGAGGGAATTAAGGGCAACGCCTCTGTGCTCTCTTCGGCTTTGTGGGAATTTTGGAGGGGTGAATCTTTTTTTTTCATTCGAATCAAGCTATAGAGGATTTTATGCGTGACAGTGCGAGAGATCGCGTTCTTTTAACATGCTTGCATACTAATACTACATGAGATTTTTTTTTTTTTTTTTTTTTCCGGTGTCCTCGATCACTCTCTATATCCGGTGTTTCATTATATTCGACGAATTAAAGAGGGGATGATATTTTGCTGCTGGGAAACCCATAAGGGTCGAGGCACGTTGTTATATATATATATATAAGACCGTGGAAAAACGATGGCCATGGATGAGATTGGCCTGATCAGGCCCACAGGTCTCTCTCTCTCTCTCTCTCTCTTTTTCATTGTCCCCCCGGATATAAGAAACCGAAACGAGCATCCCCCAATTCAACGGTCCAATTTTCGAATTATTTCTCACCGACGGTTTTTTTTTCCTCTCGAGGTTCGTTTTATGTGCATCAATAAAAATCGATCCTATAACCAAAAAATAATTGATGGGAAAAATTGCATGAGGGTTTTTTTTTTTTTTTTATCTCTCTGTCCATTAATTAGGATTATGGAGTAAAGTCGAGACTCGTGACAAGTGCAGCAGCTCACCGTTCTAGAATACAATAAAAAAAAAAAAACCACCCCAAAGATCGCGCCAGGTAAGTTTATGCTAAAATTTCGACCGAAAGGAGAAAAAAAAAAGATGTTGAATTAACTCTATGCAAACGACGCGATGAGAAAGAGAGAGAGAGAGAGAAGACCCGTGGCCGACACACGTGCCCTCTATGCGGGCAAAATCCCATCGGAAATCCCGTTGAGAGAAATTGTAATTTGAATTAGAATCGACTCGCGCGCGCGCGCATATATTTACGTAATATTTATGCATGTAACGCGGAATTTAGCGACATGGAGGGTCGCATCTGCTGATTGACGAGTTCGATTTATGCGCGGGCAAAGTCGATCAGAAGAAAATATATCGAGAGGGGTAACAACCCTGTGGGTATTTTGTATAATTTTTTTATAGTTATGCAGATTTGTAGTAACGGTTTTCTTTTTTTTTTTTTTCACCAACATGAAGAATATATAATAAAAATAATAACAATTCCTTACAGTTATTCATGCATTAGAAAAATTCCTTCATTCGATAAATAATCAATTAATTTTTATTACTTTAAATCAAAATAATTCAACGCTCCCTTAAAAATTACGAGCTAAAATTCATTGGATGAAATTATCGAACAATTTTATATGGAAAATAATGGATCAGAAAGTCTCGATAATTGTTATTCATGGACCATCAACCCCCGAATTGTTGCCAGGCGAAACATCAGCTACAAATTATACATTATAAATCATTGGGCATAGTGACCCTGTGTAAAATATATATATATATATATATACAATCCAGACTCACTTCCGGCTCGTGTACGAGTCGAATCTCCCCGTTAATTTGAATAAACTCCCTTCGCTCTCGTGTCGTTGTCGTTTATACTCGTTTTTTCCATCCGCTGATTCGTGATGCGCGAGCACGCGTCCAACTTTGATTCTAATTCTAATGGTCCTCTATACACGTGTGTATATATATATATATATACAGTTTTCGATCTCTCGACGACACTTTGCATGAACGCGAGAGCGGTGCATACATTTTTTTTTCCTCTGTATACACCATCGAGAGGACATTTTCCTGCACATTGCGAGACACACATGAGCATTTCGATCAACGGGCCGGGCACGCGCCCATATTTTTGAATATCCTGCCACGTTCTCCAAAGTTCCGCGTCCACATTGAGCTAGGGCGAGTCTCAAAACGAAGATTTACATTTTTTTTTTCCTCCTAATGTGCTCGGGGAACGCTTATAGAGTTCGCTCGTATCTCGATGCTTTTGACACTCTGGCACGATCCGGTCTCGTGGCATTTCGAATATATTTTAGACGAATCTTTGCTCTCTCTCTCTCTCTCTCGACCCAAAAAATTCGAGATGAAAGATGAAAAAAACAGCCTTTGCGATAAGAAGACATAAATATTTATTTACTTGTATTTTTTTTTCTTTTTTCCATATGTATGTTATTTTTTGTCGGACATATTTTATGCAAAACTAATTATACAAATAAATAAATAAATACATTTGTTCAAGATTTTACGAGGAAACGATTATCATCGCCACCCACGTATAATCAATTATGCTCGCTACGAAAATTTATACATGTATTTTATTTATATATATGTGTGTGTGTGTGTGTGTGTGTGTGTGTGTGTGTGTGTGTGTGTGTGTGTGTGTGTGTGTGTAGTTAGTCGATATGATGCGATCGAGAATTTTATGTATATAGAATAATATAAATATATATATATTTGTGGTAATGATAGTGGGAGAAGTGCTTGCTTGGTGGCACACACGGATCCTCCGGACAACCGTGACGATTTTACGACGAGTAAGATCGAACGAGCCCACAAAACAGGCTAAAAAAAATTGTATGTATGTGTGTGTGTCGGGATATTTCCAATAGTCTCGCGGCTAATTCTCTCTCTTCGTAAATGTTATATACGAGTGAAAAGGTGTCTTTTGCCGAACGAGGGAAAGAGGACGAGTTCTCTTCTGTACGAGAGATGTCGATGTTCCGGTGGATAGCGAGACCAAGTGGTCCAGCCGCTCTTTTCTCTCTGTATGGCCGCGATATCGCGCGAGCGGTCCACACAAGAAGTTGGAAGCGTGGGCGATTCCCGATTTTATTGGCAAACGCAACAACATCGTCGTCGTCGTCGTCGTCGTCGTCGTCGTCGTTGTTGTTCTCGTTCGTGGCGCCGCGCCCCGGGCTCGTTTAAAACAGGGAAATTCAATACCGTTGTCGGTTATTTTGCCACGAAACTAACAAAATATATACACGCGAAATGTGTAGAGTCTGTGTACGACAAGCATATAAAGAGGGAGAAGAAGGAAAAAAAAAGAGAGAGAGAGAGAGACGAGTCATCGAACTCTGTCATTCCGTGAGGAAAATTAAGAAAGAAGATATCGAGAAATTTTCGATTGCTCACGTGCTGGTTTGCTTGAAGAAATAATTATTCGAATTAAAAGAAAAATCTATTGGATTGAATAAAAATTTTCAAGCAGAAATTAAACATTTTCGAAATAATAGCAATCGAGTTGAAATAAAATTTTATCGAGACCAAATGATAATCAGGGTGAATAAGTCACTCTTAATTATAGTCATTTCGGTCATTTGGGTCAATATTTTTTGTTCAAAGTACACAGTTTCACCCTTAACTAATTCTAAATAAAATTTTCCAATTACTTGAAAAAATTTTGATGTAGAATAAGACGATTAAATGGAACCCTTTCATACTACCCTCATCCGCAATCCGATCATTAAATCGTCTCCTAACTACTAGAGAGACGTAACACAAGGGCTGTTTGACACTTAGTTGACATCGTGTGATAGCGATTGGTATATATCTCGTAATATAAGTGTATCGAGTCTACTGAGCTTGGCTCATACCACGAGAATTCAGTGAAGTTTATACATACGCAAAAGTACACCCTTAACAAATTCTAAATAAAATTTTCCAATTACTTGATTTTTTTTTATCTTGTAATATAAGTGTATCGAGTCTACTGAGCTTGGCTCATACCACGAGAATTCACTAAAGTATATATACGTACACAAGAGTATATATATACATATAATGGGAAGGCTCGTGGCTGGCTTTCGGGTCACGGAGGTGCTAGCATAAAAGTCATATGATAATCGACAAAATTAATTATCAATATTTTTCGTTCAAAGTACTCATTCACAGTTTGACTTTTTACAAATTTTGAATAAAATTTGCCAATTATTTGAAAAAATGTTGATTGGAATAAAACGATTAAATGGAAATATCTCCTCTCACAGTCCCCTCATTCACATCCCCATCATTAAATCGTTTCGTATCCACTCGAGTCCACTAGAGAGACGTAACACAAGGGCTGTTTGGCACTTAGTTGACATCGTGTGATAGCGATTGGTATATATCTCGTAATATAAACGTATCGAGTCTACAGAGCTTGGCTCATACCACGAGAATTCAGTGAACTTTATTCATACGCAAAAGTACACCCTTAACAAATGCTAAATAAAATTTTCCAATTACTTGAAATTTTTTTATCTCGTAATATAAGTGTATCGAGTCTACTGAGCTTGGCTCATACCACGAGAATTCAGTGAAATTTATATACGTACACAAGAGTATATATATATATATATATATACATATAATGGGAAGGCTCCTGGCTGGCTTTCGGGTCACCGAGGTGCTAACATAAAAGTCATATGATAATCGACAAAATTAATTATCAATATTTTTCGTTCAAAGTACTCATTCACAGTTTGACTTTTTACAAATTGTGAATAAAATTTGCCAATTATTTGAAAAAATGTTGATTGGAATAAAACGATTAAATGGAAATATCTCCTCTCACAGTCCCCTCATTCACATTCCCATCATTAAATCGTTTCGTATCCACTCGAGTCTATTCACCAATAATAATACACAGAGAGACGTAACACGAGGGTTGTTTGAGAGTTAGTTGATATCGTGTGATAGCGACTGGTGTATATCTCGTAATATAAGCGTATCGAGTCTACAGAGCTTGGCTCATACTATACGAGAATGTAGTGAAGTTTATATACATACACAATAGTATATATGTATATAGATATAATGGGAAGGGTCGTGGCTGGCTTTCGGGACCCGGAGGCGCTAACATGAAAATCGTATGGTAATGGAGGGGCCGAGTGAGTCCAGCGAGTCGTTGGTCTCTCGTCGTTTTCATCGGTATAGCTCTCTCTCTCTCTCTCTCTCTCTCTCTCTCTCTCTCTATCTCCCTCTCTCTCTCTCTGAGAGACTCGACGAGATCCTGTGTATGTGCATGCACACAAGTCTGCATAGCTTCGAGCACGAGACAAGAGACTCGATGTTGTTGCTGATTCTCAAAGACTGGTACATGGTACATGGTACATGGTACATTATAGAAACGTTTGCAATTCACCCAGAGAAAATTTTCTTCGTTGTGAAGACGTTTTCCTGGTATCAGCGAACCCGACTGACCATAATATACAGATATAAATGCTCATCGAGGGTGGCAAGAGAAAGACTGAAAACGATTTCGAATCAAGTCGGAAGAAAAGAGGACAGAATGAGTCCAATAGACGATATATGCATCAAGTTTCGTGTATATTGCAATTGTATGCTTAAAAAGGATTATGCAGACTCGAAGAAGCGAGAAGAGTTAAAAGATTCAAAGAGGGGGAGTAAGAGAAAAAGAGTGAATAAGACTCGAGGCACTCGGGGGATCTTTTATCATGCTTGTATGTAGAATCCGTGAGCTCGCGTGCCTCTGATAATTATACGCTCGACCCAAGAGTCTTGAGGCTCCGAGCGAGAAACACAGAGAGAGAGAGAGAGAATGAGAATCGAGTCTGCGGTTCGACAGGGTCGGAGTTGACCGCGGCGTCTAATCGATTCCGCCGCTTCGACATGGAATTTGTTTCTTTTTTTCTTTTTCGTTAACCGAAGAGATTTTCCCCTTGGGGTAAATCTGCATATACAACGTACCGCGAGAATGTGTAGCGTATACGCAGTATCATTACCCCCCCCCCCCCTCCCCCCCTCCCCCCTCCACCTTTGTGTTTCTTCTCTTTTTATTTGGATAGCTTGTGCATGATTTTCAATTTCGAGCTACACTGTATGCAGCATTTCAGTATATGAATTGAGAAGGAATTTCCTTGAAGTTCTGAAATTAATTGCTGAATTGAAGAAATTTTGAAAAAATTTCTGCTTGCAATACATTTTTGGCATATTGTGAACAAGCTTAATTTTTTTCGTTCGATAAAAAGAGATTTTTTGACTGATTGTTGACCTAAGAGAAACTAGAGAGAAACTAAAATAGAGTTTTTCCTGTTACAACAAATTTTTGTCATACTGTTGAACCCAAAATTTATATATTTTTGGTTCGATAAAACTTAAAAAAATTAAATTCTTGGTGGACAAATATAAATTATAAATAATTATTCCGGATGGAATGAAAAATTGTCGATCACGAGTGAGCATCAAGACGATAGTCGGAGAAATCTAAGGGGTGTGTTCGCGGATGTCCAGTCGCCGGACGATCGCTCGTCCGGCAAAACGGGCCGATGATCGAGCCACCGTGTACGGAATCGGAAATGCGCTCTCGTCGCACCGGGGGCAGGCAGGGGGGGAGGATAAAACGAGTATAGAGATAGAGAGAAAGAGTAGGGGGGTGGAGAGAGAGAGAGAGAGAGAGGGAGAGAATGTGTCAACAGATTTAGCACCGGTAGTCTGAAAGGGCAGGGGGTAGTTTTTCCCCCTTGGTCAATGAGGGATGGAAGGGTGGGAGAGGTCTCTGTTGAACATGGTCGTGGTAAAAGAGGATCGGGGCACAAACGTGCAGAGAGCAAGGCCAACGCTGAGCAAGACTGTGGGGAAAAGCTCGCGGGGGTGGATCGATCGTCGCGCGGTCAGAGGGGTTTATTCTCAAAGGTGGAAGGGAAAAGAGAGGAGGGGTGAGTTTTGTGCTTGTTCGTGGCTGAGCCAAGAGGGAGCTTGGGCCCCACGATCAAATATTAAGTCTTATCTGGCGCCGCTTTACCCGGAATTTCCTCCCTCTCTCTCTTCCTCTTGCACTCTCTCTCTCTCTGCCTCTCTCTTGCACTCTCTCTCTCTGTCTTTCTCTTGCACTCTCTCTCTCTGTCTTTCCCTTGCACTCTCTCTCTCTCTGTCTTTCTCTTGCACTCTCTCTCTCTCTGTCTTTCTCTTGCACTCTCTCTCTCTCTCTCTCTCTCTCTCTCTCTCTCTCTCTCACACACTTTGCCCTCGTCTCTTTTCACCTCCTTCTTTAACTCGCTTTCTTCCTTTCGCAATATCTTTGGCTCTCCTTTCTCCACCTTTCCACGCTCACCTGTACTTCTCGCTGTAATTAACCCGAGCGACTCTTGGCCTGAATATTTTAGGCTTTTTCCAAAATTAAAAGGAACATTTATTTAATTGCACTAATTTTTGTACAATAATCAAATTAATTATCGTTATGAATTAATTACAAGGGTGCAAAAATTACAACTGTAGAAATTTTTTCATCTCCTCAAATAAAATATAAAAAAACAATCATTGTCTTTTCTGTCACCTGTTGATGTTTGAAATAATTATTTTGATTTTTTGTTCGAATTATAGACGTTGCTTTACCCTCGATTGATTTTTTTATAGCTCTACCGGTTGCTGCAGTACCGCTCGAATCTTCGACCAGAGGAGAAAATCCGTTGACGAGAGAGAGAGACAGAGGGGGTGGAAAAAAAAAAAAGAAAAGTTTTTCCCCTAATGACCGAGTCGAAGTGGTTACCGTTAATTCGGTGTAGTCTCTTTGCCCTTGGCGCCGCTGTGCGACGAAGCAGCCCCCTCTGTGAGCTTTCACCCCTTACCCCCAATAGAGAAAGGGAATAAGAGAGAAACAGAGAGAGTGCCCAGAGAAAGAGAAAGACAGATAAGCATTACCGCAGTTCACTAGCTGCCCCCCCCCCCACCCCCCACCCCACCCCGCCGGTATTTATCGGGTGACCCAGAAAAACAGTATATGGCAAGGCTGATGTTACCTCTCGCTGAGTGCGAGAAAGATCCTTCCTGACTTGTACTACCAGCACTAGTGGTAGTTCGTTTGTATTAGTAGATAGTGAAGGATGTCATGCATGCCGCATCGTTGTCGTTTCGATTCTACGAATTGAAAGGATCGATCAAAAAAATACTCGATGTTATAGACTCGTGTCCACACACACACTTATATATATATATATATATATAAAGTTGACTCTCGTCTACTAATACGGTAATCATGAAAGAGGTAAGAAAAAGCACTCGCAAAAAAATCCAAGAATACGATTTTTCCCAAGAAGCTTTCGGTTATTCGCAAATGAGAAATTGCCAGAACTCTTGACTACATATGAAATCTTGATGGTGATTGTGAGATAATCAAAATATTTTTACGATTCAATCATCAACATTATTTTTTCATCCAATCCTTTCAACGAACCCAATAAAATTCTCCATAATTTCTCGATTAATAAAAAAAAAACTCAGCTTTTTTTCCTTACCAAAATTTAAGAAAATTCATCGCACACGTTTGTAAACTATTTTTTGACCACAGGCAAATTCATAATACGAAAAGTACGCTTTGCAATAATCCAAAGTGAAAAAGAAAATAAACGATCGCGAGCAATATTTTTATTGATTCAAGCACACTTTTTTGTCGTTACCGGGAAAAAGCATGCGGACATTCATAAGTCGATATAGTGAGTGAAAAAAGGCACGTAATTTTCCAGGCGTAGAGTAATTCTCGGTTATTATATGGCATTCTCAAAGTCAGAACTGTGTACTGAAAAACATAGCAGGGGCAGCGTGGATTGCGGTGGGGCGATGGGGAGGAGGAGGGGGGGGGGGGGGGGTAAACACGATTTCATTGGGCGTTATCTAAGTAAAAAAAAGATGCGCGTACTCGTCTATGCAGACTTGAATCGCTTGGAGAACAATCCGTATGGATTTTGTATTGCAATGGGCCAATTTCATAAAGGGCTTATGGGCCTTGCATGAGAATTTCTCACAGGCCCTTTTTTTAATACGTCGTTTAAACCATCAAGATATGTATTATAACGGTGTGTAAATGTTTCTTTCGTGCTGGGGTAGTTCATCGAGTCCAGTTTAACGCCTCGAGTCACGTCGAACGCGCTCTTGCCTCGGCACACATAATATACACACACACACATATATATATATATATATATATATATGTATATATATATATATATATATATAATTTAGGAAAGGCGATAGGCGAAAGGGTTATATATATATGTATGTATATATTATGTGTGTGTGTGGGTAATGTACATACAGATATTACCAAGTATAACTTAGGCCTCTCGTAGTAAAGCAGTCGGCACAAAACCCACCGCGTGCCGATACTTTTACCCAGTTTTCTGGTATTACGCCACGTTTTATAACGATCGATATTACGATAGCTCTGGTAGGAAGAAGGAGAGAGAGAGAGAGAGAGGAAGAGGGAGAATTTATATATCGTGGTAAAAGCGGCTCGATGCAGAGAGAGGTCTCGAATTAAAAACTAATTATACTCGTCGACTCTATCAACGCTGAATCGCAAACGTTCAAGCTTATACATACCCTACATCCATGGTCATGATATATATATATATATATATATATATATACAATGTTCACCACAGTTGGTGGATAAGGATCGATTCGGTAATAATATGGAACTGACGAGAGAATGCGTGTAAGTTTCACTGTGCTCTTTTACCTATCGCTGTCACGCTTGTCAAATATGGCTTCAATTTTTTTCCCCTGACTTTTCCTAATACGTGATGAAAGTGGAGAAAGTGAAGAAAAATTGATCTTCATCGAGCGAACGAGAAATTGACATTTATTGTTGGTGAAATGAAAAAAATCAAGTTTAGGGGTTGAAATTTATTTGGGCTCAAAAAAATTGTCTAGAATTTAGATGAGGAGGAATTTCTGACTGTAATAGCAGAAAGCCATGTGAGCGAGAAGCTCAAGGGGGTGATTTTTCTATCCTTCATCCCTTATCTCCCTCACCCTCATCCCTTATCTCTTCGTATCTTTTGGGCACCTCACTCGCCTTTCTTATACTTCATCGTTGCAGCTTCTTTTTCCTTCTTTCTTGCCCAATTCTTTTTAGCTTGTGTAAGAATAACGAGGGGGTGCTCATAATTGTGGAAGGGGTGCATGAGCGAGAACAAAAACGAGAACGCGGAACAAGTTATGAGAGTAAGAGGGAGAGAGAGAAAATAGTGAGAGCGCGTCGTCTATCGATTTTTTACTTCTAATGAATTCGAGCTAAAAACCACCCTGCTATTTCTCTTACACATCAGCAAGAGCACCCTTAATACTACGAGGTTTGCCTCGTTCCTATATACTGGAGCACCACCACCAACAACCCTTACGCTTAGCCCTTACGCTTAGCCCCCAAACCACACTCGTTGCTGTACATATATATATATATATATATATTCTCTGTCTCTCTCATTTTCTTCGCTATACTGGCCTCAAACTACCCTTCTAAGAGGCCCGCGCTACATCGTCGTAGCCTCGCGCGCGCCTTCGCTGCCGTTTTCCACGAACCACGCCAATCACTGCGCGGCATAATTACACCGGCGTGCCCGCCACCGCGAGCCTAAGTCGTGTTTCTTTGCCTCGCCGGCTCTCTTCGCCACTCGCCACGCCGACTATACTTTTCGATTCCGCCTCGCGGACCGCACCGCAGTCGTGCAAATAGAAGAATAGGGTGAAAAAGAAGCTTGGGAAAGGGCAAGGGGGGTGTATGGGGGGGGGGGGGGGAGAGGTAGAAGGATATAATAAGAGCGAAGAAGCACGAGGGGTCTTTACGAAGAATTAAAGGCGAAAGAAGAGCCTTAAGAGAGAAAAGAAATGTATAATAAGAGACTCATCAGACAGCGAGGAAGCTCGAGGGGATTGCAATCATCCCCTTACCACTCCTCCCCAGGCAAGTCAGAATGATACACGAAATCTGCACGATCACGTGAAGCTTTCGACTTCAGAATTTAATTTTTAAACGAGTGCATATTCCCGAGGATAAGAACGAGGTAAAAAGTACTGCATGGAATTAATTTGAATGGCGGTTCTTTGCCTCTTCACGCTGTCTCGTCGAGCTCCGGAAAGTTTTGGTCGATGATTAAATGCTGTTTTCGTTATTTGAAAATTTATTTGAAGTTATTTGAAGTTATTTGAACAGTGCAAAAAACCCGTTTAGAAATTCATCCCTTAAAGACGTGCGTAGCGAAAAGTGCGCGGAATTATCGGCGAGTAAGGGTTGAGAGACATCGAGCTGGAAAAAGATTTAATGGATGAATGTCGAAGCTACATATATATATGTAGTGACGTTACGGCGAGAAAGCATCAAGATGTTGCAGCCCCCTAAAAGTTATAATAATCCGTAAAATATCAATTTTGTTTGATCAACAGAATGAATAAAGGAGTGATTGAAGGTCGAAGAGAGGTTAATGAGTGTGGAAAATATTTTTACGCATTGCTGTCGAAATAGCTTCGGGCTAAAGTACGAATGAGTGAACTAACAATGCAAAAAACCAGTTTGGAAATTCATCCCTTAAGAACACGCGTAGCGAATAGTGCGCGCAATTATCGGCGAGTAAAGTTCAAGAGACATCGAGCCGGAAAAGGATATACCACTGAGAGACCAAGAAGACTATATATATATATATATATGTACATAGATGGGTCTTGGGGCTCTTACATATAAGGAGGCCGATGTGAAAAGTTCTTGTGTGAGCCACCCCTAGTGAAAAAAAGCGAGAAAGGACCACGAGAGGGAGCGTTAATCGAAATGAAACCGTGCGAATGAAAATTCTATGATCCACGCAGAAAAGGGAAGGGGGGGGGGGGTTAGAGACGGATCCGTGAGACATTATCCCGCGAAGTGAGACTTTTATGGGACTCTCACACCGCGTCTATATCGCGAGAGAAAAAAAAACTAACTAAAAGAGGGCGCACAAAAAAAAATTCAATTTGCCTTGAAATCGTTTTTTATTGTTGATTCGCGATTCGCAATTACGAATAAGCATCCGGCAAAATTTCGATTTAAATTAATTGTTTTTTTTTTTTTTTTTTTTTTCACGGGGTTAACGTGCCTTGCAGAAAAATGTAATGTAATATTTTACATCATTCAAGTGATGTAGAGGGATGAAAAAAATTCAATTTCCGAATGAACATTATAATGATATTAATCCTTCAACTTCAATATGATCAAATGAATTTAATTTTTTATTTATCTGGAAAAGAAAAATAAAATAAATAAATATGTAATGGGTTTTTTCTTCAGGTAATTGGAAATTATGCTGGAGACTTTCATTGAGTCAATAGTTGGATACATTTTCATTGGGGTGACGAGATTTCTTCAAGATGATCGTCGGATGTCTGACGAGGGGATGAACGCGAGAGTGAGAAGGACGGAGAGAGGAGGGGTGGGGAGAGAAGTTCGTCGCGTTTTCTCGGCATCGCAACCACGATCGAACACCATCGAAATAAGTCTATTTCAGGAATCGGGCAAGGATTGGCATCGCGAGGCTTGCGAGAATCACCCTTTTCGCAAAGACGAAGAGAGAGAGAGAGAGAGAGGGAGAGAAAGAGAGAGAGAGAGAGGGGGAGAGAGAGAGAGAGAGAGAGACAGACAGACAGAGACAGAGAGACAGAGAGACAGAGAGAGAGTCAGTGACTTTCTAGGAAGAAACGATCGATAGTCGCCAGTCCCGTGGCGTCACAAACCACCCTCTCTTTCTAACTCTTTTCCGCGATTTTTGCAGGCTCTCTCTCTCTCTCACTCTCTCTTTCTTCTGGCGAGCACGATCGAATCCGATTGGTAATCGACTTCTCTACTTGCGATAGGGGAAAGGGGCGTCAGACGGTTTTTAATTATTTCCCGTTGCCGTCATAAATCTCTCTAGCGCAAACACTTTATTTTCTATCTATTCGCTGTGTAGTCTCAATTGTGGAAAATAAGAACTGCGGCTTAGTGATCAACGGAAAAAAATAAATTTATAACCGACAAGATTACTAATTAAATGCTTGAAAAAAAAATAAGTCAATAATCATTCTAAATTTAAAATGCGATTAAAATTTAAACATAAATCTGATTTTATCTCGTAAGTTTTCTACTGGCATTAGATAAGAATTAGAAAAAAAATGTAAATATTATTATCGATAATTAATGTGAAGAGAAATTTCTGATTTTGTTGAGTGCGATTAAAAAGTGACATTTTTAAATCAATCGGTTCGTTCTATTTTAAATAACTCCAAGATCTCGTCTCAAAATTACAATGAGATTCATTCGAATCCATTCGGACGGAAAAGGCTTTTATACAGGGGTGGTTTTGTCGTTGAATGGATATGCGCACATCTCGAGAGAAGGCGTCGTCGTCGTCGTCGTCGTCGCGACCGTTTTCTACGCGCGGAGCAAACGCGGCTCGAACTCATTGTAAGAAAGAGAAATGAGATCGAGTCGGGTAGCCATCATCGGGAATAACCCGCTGGGCGACACTCGGAAAAATATCGTGTGTCAAAAAGGTTTCAGGTGGTAGGCAGAAAAGCATTATTACATTTGCTACGGGAGTTCCTGGCGATGCCTCTGCATGTGTGTGGCCTCATCCCCGAAGAACGAGAGAGACGTTCGATCGGTTCGATCAGCATATATATATATACATATATATATAT
Organism: Dyspetes luteomarginatus; assembly: GCA_963669185.1. Lineage (NCBI taxonomy): Eukaryota > Metazoa > Arthropoda > Insecta > Hymenoptera > Ichneumonidae > Dyspetes > Dyspetes luteomarginatus. Next base: position 5,615,968 of record OY769905.1, read on the forward strand.
ATATATATATCTGCCTATATTCCTCGCCCTCGGGCACAATGTTCTCACGTCACAGACAAAGGGACGTAATACCAAATGAAAATCGTTTTTTTTTCTCTCTCCCACTTTGATCCCTCGTATTGAAATGAGCGTTTGAATAAAAAACAAAATCGGTTACGAAATCGTCGTCGGTTGAAAATTTTCCATCGGTAATTTGTCAATTTTAAGTTAATATGGCAAGAAAAAAAAAAAATCTTTCACAAAGTGGCAAATAAATTCACCTTGAGAAAATGATTGAAAAAAAAAACTTTTTTAAGCAAACGCGATGAATTAAGGGTTGGCACGATGCTGCGGAAGGGAATGAACGAATAAAGCGAGAGACAGAGAGAGAGAGAGAGAGATAGTGAGACGCAGGGAGAAGCGATGATCATTAGCATAATTTGATTACCGTTGAATATCCACCCAGTGACTGGTGTATGATACACTAATGCACGTGTATATATATATATATACATATATATATATATATATATATATATATATATATATATATAGGAAAAGCAGTGGGTAATGGTCGCGTGGTCCGGGCTTGTTCAGCCAATTTATCTTTTTCTATTTCAAAAGAGCTCAACAGTAACGAGCAATTCCAGCTTCTATATGCATCTATGACATTGCATTTGCTTTTGCTCGTTGCTCCGATGGCTACAGAGAGTCAAGCCATGGAGGGGTCAGAGGAGAAAGAGTGGAGGGACGGGGTGGGGTAGGGGGGGGGGGTATATACATGATGATGTAAACGACTTTAAAACGTCGATTCTCACGAAACGCGATGATGGAAACGAAGAACAACTTTGTGGCCTTTATAGCAAAGCCAGTAGATCAAAAACATTTATATATATATATATATATATATATATATAGTTGGCTTTTGATGTGTGGCGCGGCTCGACGTCGACGACAACGACGATTCTTTTTGATAGACGTCGTCGCGTATTTATCTGTGTGTGTACATATATATATATATACATATGTACACTATAAACATAAACTATATATATATATATAGTTTATGTTTATAGTGTGTATGTGACTACGTAACGAGCACGTCATTACCATAATTACATTACCGCGTTTGTTACCCGCGGTAATAACATAACGGTCGCGTGGTTATTGCTCGCTCGTCTCAGATCTCTCTCTCTCTCTCTCCACTCCCTTTATGCCCATCAATTGACGATTTTCATAGCCATTTCGCGTTCTCAAATTTTAATAATGGCAATTTCTCATTCGAATAACCGCAATTTCATCTGTTCCAAATTTTCAGGGAGCTTTTTGCTTACGTTTTTGATACGATCGCAGCGCCATCGCAGTGCCAAAAAGTTGTATTTTTTTTTTGATTTTTTTTTTTTTTTCTCGTTTAATCGCAAGCTGCGGGTCAGTAGGGGCTGTAAGCGAGGAACTTTATAAAATTATATGAATTTCGGTCATGCATATTTTCTCAGTATTTTCAGTACTTTGACAAAGCCCGAGCGCGACGAGAGATTTTTCATAGTGCAAAAGAAATAGTAGCAAAAGCAGTAAACGAGAATCGTTCATGTGGAAAAGATTGAGAGGGTGGATGAGGGATGAGGGGGTTGAAAAGGCGCGAGTACGAGAGACTGAGAGATAGAAAATTGTGAGGGGTGCGGCGGGAGGGGGAGGAGGAGAAGGAGGAGGAGGAGGGTGCAAAGGAAGAAAAGAAGGCAAGTGTGGAAAATAAGAGAGAGGATCGGGTCTCTCGGTCTCACGGACCAATCGATAGGGAAATATCGGCACGAGGGACGAAGGGGGAGGGGGATAAGTCGAGGTGTATGTGTCTGTATATAGAGCGAAAGAAAAGAACGAACGAATTTATATATGGGAGAGAAGAGAAAGAAGAAAAGAAAGAGGAGACTGGCGTCGCGATGGAGAGCGTCTTCTTGGCCGATCAGGCCAGTGCGCGGATGGAAAAAGAGGGCGCTGGTGAGACGCGCGTCTCTCGCTCGACGTGCTAGGGGATGCATAAGGGGTGGCATTAGTTGAGAAGGGGCGGCCTTTTACTATCGCTCTCTCTCTCTCTCTCTCTCTCTCTCTCTCTCTTTCCAAGAATCGGTAGAGAAGAGAAAGGGAATAGAGAAAGAGGACGCTGCACCCGCGATTCCTTTGTTCGCCCCCGGGAATCTTCTCGCCAGCTCGACAGACTTTCCTTGCCGATCGCCTTCTCTCGCCTTTACTAAGACTTTTTCTTTCCATCTCTCTTTCTCTCTCTCTCTTGCTTCTTTCTTTCCGATTCGCCATTTTTGCCTGACAGAGCGCGGATCTCCCACTCATAGTAACAACCCCCTCCCCCACCCCCTGCACCGACATCATCGCCGTCCAGCCACCCGTGTCCTATCTCACCTTCGAATAAATTGAAGAACGAGATCGCGCACGAGGAGCTTTTTTATGCGAGGAAAAGAGAGAAAAATGTGTGAAAAAAATATTTCGTTGCTCTTTAAAAATTCAGGGGAGGCTTTTAATTTTAGTATCAAATGGATTTTTTTGAGTGTTTGTTTGTTTGCTTTTTTTTAAACGAGTTCTAAATTTTTAGCTGAGCTTAAAAGGCTATTGAAAAAAATGGGGGTGAGTTGAAGATTTTTAAAAAAAGTTGATATTTATGTCGGAAATCGTGTTCATTTTTTTTTTCTGGCTTAAGGACTCTCTTTCGACCGTTAAAGTGTCGAGGCTTTTTTTTACAGGAAATGCAATCTCCATCATTAAGACCGCGAGAAACTCAATTAAAATGTCTCTCTCTCTCTCTCTCTCTCTGAAGCGAGAGAAGTATAAGGACTCGACACCCCCAAATCCTTATTTTCACGGTTCCGTTTTTTTTTTTTTTCAGTTCGAGAGGGAATTAAGAGAGTCGCTGTTATCGCTTTCTTCGCGTGGAAAGAGAGTTGGGGCGAGAGCAGAGAGTTTATCGAGGTAAAGATCCGCGTGAATTATGCAGTCGCACACCCTCCTATATATATATATATATACGAGTAGACATGTTCATGGAATAAGAGAGACTCGTAGAGTGGATTTTTCGATTTTGAATTTCACTCCAGAGTGTGTGACCTGCCGAGCTGACGAATAAATTTTATATCGACACATACGCGGGTCTTACTCTCTTCTGTCACACCGGATTTTGACTTTCTCGCGTGTGCACGCGTCTTTTTAGCCACATATTATACACACACACACCCCGACGCACATAAATACTTTTATATATATATATATATAAATATATGTATATATCAACACTGTGGCGTGAATTTTGTATGCTAAACGAATTCACCCTTACGACTCGTCACTCTCTCGAATGCTGCTGCTCTTTCTCGACTCAACACACGTACACGTGCCACATACAAAACAAAAAAAAAAAAAAAAAATGTAGTGCATCAAATCGGCTTCTCCACGAGACGATCCCAATAATGGAAAAGAAATAGAGTGCTTATGTACGAAAAGTTTGCCACGAGCAGAGATTACGTCTGACGTTTTACTGTCGGAGTGAAGGAAGAAAGGATTTTAGTGTTTCACATCTTCAGAAAAAAAAGCCTTTTGCTGAGAGGAAGGGTGGAATCGACTGTTGCGCCATCTATGATTTTTTTCGAGATTCTCGGTGCAAATTTTTTCACAAGGATTTTTTTTTTATGTTTTAAAACAAAAAAAAGATTTGCAATGAAAATAAGGGTGGAATCAATTGTTGGGTCATCTATGTTTTTTTTTTTTTTTTTTTTTTCGAGCACCAGGATGCGTCGTTGGAAATTTCTTCGCAGTTTGTGGCCAGTGTGTGCAACACGGTGGAATCAGGTCCGTTGAGCGCAGGATCGGGCATATAGCGCGTTTTTTTCAGTACCGGAATGACCCGAAGGCACGTACAGGGATCGATTTAAATTGCAAATCGATTTCGCCTCTTTGTAGTCACCCACCCAGCCCGCTCGCGCGAGCTCTGTCTATGTTGTACGTGTACGTAAAATACTTATATATATATATATATATATATATATATATATATATATATATATATATATATTCTTACGTACATATATATAGGCATTTCTGATACGTGACGACATGGTACTAGCGCGATGCGCCGAGAAAAGAAAGGCTCCTCTCTCTTCTCTCGAATAGAGGGCTCGCGAGTACTCCTCTCCAAGTGCATATATATATATATATATATATATATCTGCCTATAGATATATACATAGTAATCCAGTCCTTCTCGATGTCGACGAGGATATTTGCGTGGAATGGAATATTGAAAAATAAAGCAGCGAGAAATAGACTGAGGGAGAGAGGTACGTGAATAAGAGGAGATAAAAGAGGAGAGAGTAAAGTGTCTCGATCGTATATGGGTAAATTTGCACTCATCCGAACGACGTCGTTTGATGATGTGTATGAGAGTTCGCTCATACACTAAAATGGAAAACGACGAAACTTTTTTACCAGCCAGCGTAAAAGTTGATGGCGACATTTTTACCGGAAAAAATAGTGAGAAATTCGTGATTGAAGTAAACATTAAGAAAAGATTTTTTTTTTTAATACTCGATGGACAAATATGAAGAAAATAATATTTTTTAATTATGTAAAAATATAATGGATAATGGAAAATGAGAAAATATATTGAGGGGCCACCTGTGAGTGAAAAAGAAGACAAATCGTGACAAATAACAGGGAAGATTTGTAATGAAATCTACAAGGGAATTTGAAAAAAAAAAACAAAAACAAAATTCCTACGTGAAGAATACTTATCGTCCATCTTCGTTCATTCAAGTCTAAAAATTAAATCAGCGCTGAGAGTTAAAAGAGACGAAATTCATGTCAGAAATTATTTTTTTGTATCAATGAACGAATATAAAGAAGAAAAAAAATATTTTTTAATTGTACAAAAAAATATAATAGAGAAGAGAGTGAGAGAGAAAATATCGCGGGGCCACCTGTGAGTTGAAAAGGCAAATCGTGACAAATAACTGGCAAAATCTGGAATGAAGTCTGCAAGGGAATTTAATTTTAAAAAAATTAAAAATACTTGGAGAAAAGCATAAAACTACATATATATCTATATATATATATATGTGTCTTTCTATGTATTTGTTTTTTCCCTACGTGAAGATATCCACTGTCGCTCGTTCTTCTGGCTTTAACAATGAAAGCAGAGCTGAGAGTTAAAAGAGACGAAATTCATGTCAGAAATGATTTTTTTTCTATCAATGAACGAATATAAAGAAGAAAAAAAAAATTTTTTAATTGTATAAAAAAATATAATAGAGAAGAGAGTGAGAGAGAAAATATCGTGGGGCCACCTGTGAGTTGAAAAGGCAAATCGTGACAAATAACTGGCAAAATCTGGAATGAAGTCTGCAAGGGAATTTAATTTTAAAAAAATTAAAAATACTTGGAGAAAAGCATAAAACTACATATATATCTATATATATATATATGTGTGTCTTTCTATGTATTCGTTTTTTCCCTACGTGAAGATATCTACTGTCGCTCGTTCTTCTGGCTTTAACAATGAAAGCAGAGCTGAGAGTTGAAAAAGACGATCTTGTCGCTGCAAACTCGCTCTGGTGGAACGAGTCAGCGTGAAATAGACTATATATAAGCAAGTGGTAAAACGCGAGTGCGCTCGCGAGAGACATGAACGAGGGAGATGCAAAAGATCGGGATACTCACAGAACGAGAAAGAGAAAATGAGAGGGAGAGAGAGAGAGAAAACTCTAGCGAGTCGCCGTTTAACGACGATTTCGATCGTTTACGACTTTAATAATTTAGGCGCGGCTCGGACTCGACGCTCTCGACACGTTTTGGGTCGTAAACCGCGCGACTAAATCCGTATTTATGTGAAAGAGAAGAAAACGTACAAATATACACGCTGCGCATGGGCAACATGAAGAAGAAGAAGAAGAAGGCGAAGAAGACGAAGAATAAGACGAAGAAGAAGAAGAAGAAGAAGGAAAAGATAAAGAAAATAAAGAAGGGGAGAAGAGGGAAAATAATAAAATGAAAAAGAAAATGATGAAGATGAAGAAGACAGAAATGCATGCCATTTTCTACTCCTCCTCCTCCTCTTATTTTCTTACTTCGTGATTTAACTTCTCATTTTCTCCCTTTGCACATCTTACATCTCTTTGCTCTCCCCACCCCCTTGGCGCAGATAACCACAAGTTACCAATTTAGTTTTTTATCACACTAGGCGTGAAGATTGTATTTTTTTTTTGTTTTTATCATAAAAATATAAAATAATAAGACTTACCAGGAAGGGAGACAGCAGACCTCATCTACGCTCTTTCGACTCCCTCACGTCCTAAAACAATGAATGAAAAAAATATTTTATCAGCGATTTTTATGAATTAAAAAAAACAACAACAAATGGACGATTGTTTTTATGACGATCTTCAGTTATAAATCCTTGAGAGACAGGGATGAAAAGGTGAGGTCAGATTTGATGTAAAAAAAAAAGACAAAAAAATTTGCTCATTGAAGAAAATTCAATGAAGAGCAACGCAACTCTCTCATGAATCAAGACGAATCGTGGATTTATTCAAGACAATGAAACAATTAATGAAAAAAATATTTTATCAGCGATTTTTATGAATTAAAAAAAAAACAACAAATGGACGATTATTTTTATGACGATCTTTAGTTATAAATCCTTGAGAGACAGGGATGAAAACGTGAGGTCAGATTTGATGTAAAAAAAAAGACAAAAAAATTTGCTCATTGAAGAAAATTCAATGAAGAGCAATGCAACTCTCTCATGAATCAAGACGAATCGTGGATTTATTCAAGAGTCGTAAATTACGTGCACTGATAGAAAATATCGAATAGATCGACAAAGATGGGAATTTCTGATTAATCCATATCGGTAAATCGTCTCAGTTGGTGCCATTTAACTCTTCAGGCACAATTATAATCCCGAAATCATGTTCTATCGGGGGCGATGGAGATGAAGAAAAAAAAAATTTTACGTAAGAAGCGTTGAGCTTGGCGACCCCCCGAGAGCGAGAGGGATGGGGAAGGGAAGGGGGAGGGGGAGGCGACCGGGCCCGGGGCCTTCATAAATTTACATGTCTTTGACTGGGAGAATCATTTTTTATAACCGTTAAGAGAGGAGAGAGTCGCGAGGCGTGAAACGTGCAACAGATAAAAAAAAACATATATATATATATATATACACATATAAATAAACAAAAAAAAATGAGTGAATATGGTCTTTGGACCTACAGCAAAGAGTTCCAGAAAGAGAAACGAAGAAAGAAAGAAGAGAGAGAGAGAGAGAGAGAGAGAGAGAATAAAAAGATAGAGAGCTCATACACGGCCATATTACGAGTCTCCCCATGGTGATGCCCGTAATAACCATTTCATGTATCTACCAAAGTCGAGGTGGTCACGAGAAAGGGCCTTTTCTCTCTCCCTCTAACTCGTTTGGCCGTTTCACAAGAGAAAAAAAAAAAAAAAAAGAGTTTGTGAGAGGCTCGTTACCAGGCCTCTTTTCTTGCTTCCTCTTCGTCATCGGGTTGACCAGAGAGACCTCGCCAAATCAATTAACCACCGACACACCATATTCGCCATCCTATATATCGATATAAAACTATATTTATCCTCACTCACATGCCGAGTGTCACGCGCCTCAATACCGTATAAATTCCAATGATACTTTGACTGCTTGCCACTTTTATGTCCATAGCACAACCTGAGAGTGTACAACATATTTTATTTTCTTCCATATTTCCATTGCCTTAAAAGTTATAGCAGGAAAAATCAATTTTAGATTACTCCGAAATTACAAAAATATTAAATTTTTAACGGATGATTACTCGGCTCTCGTTCAACCGATCAGGATTTAATTTTAGGATTTTTGAAACGTCGCGAGTAGACTTAGAGAATCCCATTTGGATTCGTTCAAATATTTTTATTATTGTCGCCGTGGGATCATTTTAAATATTTCCTGCTAAATATTCCAGAGCTTTTAATAAGTCGTAAAAAAATCAAGAATAATCGTCGATTGGTTAATTCAATCAGATTTTATATACCTGATCAAAAATTTTGCAAAATATTAAAAGTTTATTTTTTTCCATTAATGTTTTCACTATAATTTTGCGAAATTTCGTTCATTTTGATTAATTATTCGATCCTCACTGATACATCTTATTGTAGTGTACCTATAAAAAATAAAATAAAATAATAATAATAATCATAATAATAAAAAAAAATAAATAATAATAATAGAAATTGGAATAATATTAAGCACTATATGAGCAGCGGTTTATTTATCTCAACAATCTAAGAATCCGAGAAGTCTGAAGAGATTCCGGATACATCGAGAGCTAGACGAGAGGCGTCGATCGAGTTATACTCGAGTCGTTCGGCTCTCGGACACGAGACGCGAATCGACAATTGACACATAGTGGGAGAGAGAGAGAGAGAGAGAGAGAGAGAGAGAGAGAGAGAGAGAGAGAGAGAGAGAGAGAGAGAGAGAGAGAGAGGAACAGAGAGAGAGATAGAGAGAGAAAGAGCTAAAGATCGAGAGAAGCAATCCAGCACATTCGAACGGGATCGATATCAAGAAGAATGAGAACTCGCGAGCATCGAATAATATTCCTCCTCTCTCAATTCTCGACTGGCGCCAACTCTGCGGTTTTAATTGTTTCGTTAGCACGTTTTCGCGCGAGGATTCAGACTCGTGGGACGTCTCGGCGAGATTTACTCCGCCGAGTATTCGCTCATTCCAAAACTTTTATATCGCGAGAGAATCGTCGTTCTTGTTTCTCGTCAGGTGGAATGGCAAAAAACAAAACACACACAAAATTGCAATCAATTGTTTATCGACGACTTTGCAAAAAAAAAAATAAAAAAATCCATTACATTTGGACTAATTTGGCGTTTGAAAAATTGCTAGTTATGAACAAAAAAAAAATCGTCATACCTAGCAAGATTTTTTTTTTTTTTTTTTTTCGAAATGCCAGATATTTTTTTGTTTACGTAAGATTGTTTTTTTTTTTGCCTCGAGACGCCTAGGTGGAATCCACTATTCTGAAACTCTGACGCGCGCACTCGCGCACCTTTTATTTTAACTATACACGATATAGCACACTATATATATATATATATTTATATATATATACATATATATACATATATATATATATATATATGTCGTAAGATCGAGGAGTGCGCGATTACACAGCGTGGTCATACACCGATTTGCATTTGTAATTACGGTCCGCTTGCGTCCTTAATAAGTAATTAATGGTAGATGTCCAGCAACCGAGAGCAACGAGAGAAGCGGACAAGCGTCCGAAGCTCGCGCTCGATCGTGCGTGTTGCACTCACACACAAACTCAATACTACAAGACACGTGACGTAATATAATCCAACGCTGCACACATTAATCCGATTGGTCGTTTAATTATTCAACTCTTTGTTCATTTTCTTCTTATATATGCACGTTGAAATTAACTTTGTCTTAAAAATTCTTTTGTTTTTTTTTCTCTCGATAATTTATTTCATTGCTGAATAAACGATAGAAAGAAGAAGAAAAAAAAAAAAAAAAAAAAACATTCCTCAATTATATACCTCGGCACTGTATCCATTGTATCCCCTGGAATTCCGTGTAGAGTCGCAATAAAAAGAAAACAAAAATATAAATCACGAATCAATCACCTCATTCTCGAGATCTCGCACTGATTTTATTAGTAAAAATAATTCTTAATTCACGTTACGTTTATTTTAATTTTTTTATTAAATTTTTTTTATTTTTTTTATTGGAAAAATAATTTTTATTGCAAAGGGTGAAAAAAAAGGTCCACGTCTGGCCATATTTGGGGCAAAATATGAGGATGTGACTTATATACTCGCGTGTGAAAGAGTGAGTGAGCGTATGAGAGAGAGAGAAAGAGAGAGGGAGAGGGAGAGAGGAGGAGAGGGAGAGTGGTCGAGGGAGTGAGGAGGGAAATTATAGTGCGCGCGCGGGGGTCAGCGGGGGTGGCGCCCCTGTCGAGGCCTCGAAGACGAAAGACGAGGACGACGAGGATGCTCGAGGCTCGACCCTCGACGACGAAGACGACGAAGACGACGCTCAACGACGACGACGACGACGACAACGACGACGACGACGAAGGGCGTCGCGACGTTGGTGGGGGCGTCTGTGGCCGCTACGCCAGAACTAAGGGGTTGTTTGCCTCATCGTGAAGCTCCGGGCTCCTCGTCCACCCTCTTTACCCCGTCGACCATCTCTCCTACCCCCCCCCCCCCCCCCCCCCCGCCCCCACGTCATCCCCTCTGACCATCCACAGCCAGCATCGTCGTCGTTCCTCGTTCTCTCCTCCTCCTCCCCATTTCACCCCCTCATCCTATTTTGCATAGGGCCTGCGCGGGAAAGCCAACGCTACAAGATGTGTATATACGTCAGGCAACCCCTCTTAGCTCAATCCTATATACATATATATATATATATATATATATATATACGTGTCGCTCTTTCTCGCTTTCCATCCTCAATTCCCCTCTTCTCATTCCTCAAGCTCTCTTTCTACACTTTTTCTCTCTTCGCGTTTCGCGAGCACTTCGATTTGTCGAATACGCCTTCCGAGAGAGAGAGAGAGAGAGAGAGAGAGAGAGAGAGAGAGAGAAGACTTTCTCATCCCTCTCACTCATTCAGATATATTCCAACTTTCCATCCTCCACTCTTGAGAAACGAGAGAGTCTGATGGAGAAAGAAAGAGAACACCGTCAATTCCACCAGAGAAGACGAAGCTGAATTCCACTTTCCTCGTCGTCGTCGATCTATATATATATATATATATATATATATATATATATATATATATAATATTTCTTTTTCCATCTCTCTCAGACTCTCCTTGGAGTCGAGTTAGTTGGGTTAGTTAACGAACAAGTTTTCCATCTTTTGCGCGGGGGGGGGGGGGTGGTGGGTTGAGAGTTATACAAGCCAAGACATATAGCAGGCACATATGACTACATAAAGTTTCCGATAATCATGCTACTTTTGTTATAATAATAGGATGGGAGAGTCCACAGACAGGATAGGATAAGAAATGGCAAAATGTCGGATTATGTATAAGGTCGATAAATAAATAAAGAAGATGTACGTTATTGATTTGTGCAATGTTTGTTCTACTTCGTTATATATATATATATACATTTGTGTGTATGTGTGTAAACTTTCGAGTATTTATGCACATACTGTCAGGTTGGAAAAGATAATATATAGATGCAAATTTGGAAGGGTTAGTCGAGGCTCATCGTGCAAGTGATTGGCCAGCCAATCCCGAAACGTTCGTGAAGCTTTTCCGGGCAACGAAGAGACGAAAAGGGGTATAACGCGAAGACATTGAATGTACAAACGCGAATCGAGCGAGAAAGGCAAAGTTAGTTAACGCCTCTCGCGATATATATACAACGGCGTGTAATTAAGGAAAACAGCAGAGAGTGCACTAGAGGGTTGAAAATAAGGGGAGAGTTTGAGAACGTTGTAGAGCTCCTCCCAGAGACACTTGAAGCTTTCGCAGCATCAAAATTTTCAGTCAACCCTCTCCCTCTCTCTCACTCTCTCTTGAGTATCTCGAGGGATCGAGGCTAGATGGGGCTGAAAATTCTCAGAGTGGGGGTTGCTTGGTTAACGCGCATGTATAATTAGCTCAAAGCGGGCTTGCCAGGCTAGAGTGAAATTCACTCTCTGAGAGGAAATATATATACATATAACCCGATCCGTGTGCTCTTGCGAGCTCGTGGCCGGGTAGATTGGTACAGGGTGGAGTCTCGCAACGAATCCCCACGTCCTTCTATTTGCGCATGTGCGGGCCAGCTTCCACCAAATGGAGAGATGTATGCAGAGTGAGAAAGCTCACCGGGAGAGGATATAATGTATTCATAACACAGAGCCCAGAGGAGACCTTCGTTTCCTCTGGCACACGTTTCATCCCCCTCCTATTGCAAGCTTCCTCTCATCTTTTTATTGCTCACGGTCTTCTATAGCTATAGATATTTATGCAGATATAGAGCTTTTACTATGGTTCCTATTCTACGTAATTGAATTTAAAAAGCCTGCAATCAGATTTGTGAATGGGGTGGGGAAAAAAAGGTTATTATTGACTAATCTTGGATCCTTTAAATTTATATTTTTATGTTTATATTTGTCAATGAGGCACTAGAATTTTTTTTTCCTTCAGGACATGTTTCATCCCTCTTCTATTGCAAGCTTCCTCACTTCCTCCTATTTTTTTTATTCCCCACGATCTTTTAGCTATAGATATTTATGCAGATATAGAGCTTTTACTGTGGTTACAATTCTACGTAACTGAATTTAAAAAGCCTGCAATCAGATTTGTGAATAAGTTCCTAAAAAATTATTTTCCTGTAGCAAACGTTTCATCCCCTTTATACTGCGGGCTAAAACTAACGATGTATTTACTGATTCCACTAACGAAAAAATCATAATTCCCGTAAAATGAAACATCATAGAATCCATTAGAAAACCAAATGGTATAAAATATAAACAATTAATAAAACACCATGAATTTTTGGAAGATCTAATCGAGCTTTTATCTTAGATCTCATTAAAAACAAAACAAAATATAAATGAACATTCTTTTTCCGTTTGGTCGTGCGAAAAAAGCTTCTAAAATGTAAGAACAAACATGACGATTACAAAAAGCTTCCGGCATGCGAGTAAGCCAAAAAAAAAAAAAACCAATTGTAACGAGAGGAGATCGACATTCATTCCCTGTTCCTGTTATACTCTCGAACACTACTAGATGTATATATATCGTCGAGTAGATTCCGAACTCTCGACGGAAAACTATTAGGAGCGTTTCCGGAAGCATCTGGGGGAGAGGAGGGGGGGGGGGAGAGGCTGGGGGTGGCTACACAGGAAAGCGAGAGCGTGTGTGGCCAAGAGGGATGTGATCTCGGTGACCAAGGTCCGGGGAGAGTCTCTCAATATATATACATACATATATATATAATACGTGAGGGGGTTACGAGAGGGAGGAGAAGGGGGGGGGCAGGGGTTGTGTGTGCTTTTCCGCGTGCTTGGCCACCGACACATGTCGACGGACCGTGCAGGCGCCACACCAGAGATAGACGCGAGCGAGAAACAGCCAGAGACACCAGAGCTTCAGCTTTTCCTACCCTCTTGGCTTTCGACGAGGCGCAACGACACGAGGGTTGCTTTCCCTTTCTATTCTTGCCTGCCACTAGCTCACGGAAATGTTTATATATATATATATATATATATATCTGGTCACAAACGTACATAACATCGTCGAAGAAACATCAACGAGGGTGGAAGAATTCGCTCTCTCCCTCTCTCTCTTTTTTCTCTTTCTAGCACAGTAAAAGTTGGGGTGGCTTTTGCGGTTCACCCTGTAGGACACCAAGCAGTGTCATCGGGCACAATTAGGGAGTAGTCTGGGTCATCAACGCGCATGTTTCCCGTCTCATTTTTCCACCCCTATAAGACTTTTTCTTTCTCGCTTACTCGCACATATATATATATATATATATTCGTGGTATTGATGGTGGACACGATGGACGGGAAACAATGCGTAATAACGTACGCGGAACCAGCAGAACAGCCCCTAACTCAGTTCTCTAACCCTGACGCATTCTTTTCTTAATTTCATTGCTATATGTATATATATATATATATATATATCTATTGCCTCGACTTATTCTTTTTCCCTCTTTTAATACGTTTTGTCTTTTTTCCCTTATCTTTGCCTCGTTTTATACGATTAGTCCATTATAGCCGTATGTCAGGAGGGACAAGTTTATGAAGATTTTCGTTATCTGAACGATAATTTTTTGATCCCAGAAGCAATTTTTTTTTTCCTCATCCCCTTTTAGCTCCGATCGATGGAATATTTTTTTTTTTCTTTCCGAAAAATATTGCAAGATTTTTGTTTCGTGGAGAAGCTTCGAGTTTTTAAGGGCTACGCAATAAGCTCTGACCCCGAACGCTTGACTTTCTCTTCTGGATATTAACGCTTTGCCGGGGTGTCAAAGGGAAAAGAAAAAAATAAAAGTCTGAGCGTTTGGGTGAAAGGGAGTAAAAGCGAAAAGAGAAAGCTCTCGATGTTTTTAATAAGCGCGAGGCTGAGACCTGGTGTAGCACGTAGTGGATATTACCGCGGGTATATAGCTATGACGACGACGACGACGACGACGATGACGACGACGATACCAACCCCCAGCAGCCTCACAAATCCCACCCTCTTCCAACTCATCGTTGGCTCTTCGCCTATACGCGAAGCTGAGTGAAAGACAGAGAAAGAGAGAGAGAGAGTGAGAGAGGGAGAGAGAGAGAGAGAGAGAGAGAGAGAGAAAGCTTAAAGTCGAGACGAGAGAAAGAGACCCCGAAGAGTCGAGGTCGACATGCGGGGGGTTGAACATTGAGAGTATATACAGCAGCCTCTAATTAACTCACATCAAAGCTCTTGAAGCTTTTCTACGACCTATGTGTTTGAGCGTGAGCTTTCTCTCTCTCTCTCTCTTTCTCTGGTTAAAAAGGACTGACCAATGGCCACCTGTCCTCCTCCACCTTCGATCGGGCAAAAAAGTGCAACAGTCGCGATGAAAAAAAACAAAAAAAAAATTGGTGGAAAAATAATAATTCTGAATTCATCGAGAATAATAAAATTAATTTATGGCGCAGACATTCGTTGCAGTATAGAATTGTTTTTTAATAGATTAAAAAATATTCATTCCTCGCTCATTTTCCGTGAATCTTTGTAAGAGACCGTCAAGCATCGTATAAATGTCAGTCACGATTACAAAGCCAAGCATTTTCCAGGGATTTTACGAACGATTAAATCTCCATCCATCCCTCGGACTTTAATTAATAATCATAGTGACACTTTGATTCACGATCGCGGCGCTCTTTTCTACAAGATATCGTCGTGGAGTGTACGTGAGATTCCTAATATCATTGTCCCCGAACCCTAATCACGATTAGATTTTTCTCTCTCCTTTGGTTCTATCGGTATCGTTCTGTGTGATGATGAGCCTCGTCAATTATCATGTCTCTCACGTTTCTCGTATAGTCGTCGTTGCACGTCTCTCCCTCTCTCTCTCTCTCTCTCTCTCTCTCTCTCTCTCTCTCTCTCTCTGCCTCCCTCCTGTGACATGGAGACATTATTTGTACCACAAGACAATTTTCCGTCCTTTTCATGCATACTTCACGCCCCATCAGTATTTCCACTGAATATTCGTGTTTCATGAATGAAAAATACACCACGAGCATAACTCTCTCACAACTTGGATCAAGAAATTTGTGACTTTAGCTGCGATTAACACTCTTCACTAGCTCGATGTATATATATTTTTTTTGTTTTAATTTATTTTTTTCATATTAATAATGCACGTAAATAAATATGCCAGCGACGTATACTTGGACTCCAAAATCAGGAGGATCAAAAATATGTTAAAACCCTGACGTATTTTTCCATTTTGCCACGTGATGGAGGGGAATAATATAAAAAATAAAAAAAGAAGAAATAAAAAAAACCGCCCACATACCCACGCTAGGTTGGGTCGTATCTTCGAGGCTCTCAGGGGCTGTCGTTGATTTCTCATTAGCCAGCGTGGTATGGAATAAATAAAGGAGAAAGAATGGAATTTCTTTTATACTACATACATACAAACATATATATAAATATATATATATATATATATATATATATATATATGTGTGTGTGTGTGTATAATATCTCTGCGGGTATCGTCTATATTATTGATAAATGAGTGAGGGATGTGTGTGTGTGTGAGAGAGAGTTTCAGTTCAGGAATTTTTCTTTCGCAAACAGCAAAAGCGAAAAGGAGATAGAGAGAGAGAGAGAGAGACTTGCGCAGTAATCGAGCACTCATCAGGCACCCTCGCTGTATTACATTAATGATATTGATTCGGAAAAATACAATCAACCTTGCTGCTTTTCACCCTCCACCGTATAACTCGGAGCTTTTTCTTTCTCGCAGTACTATATATATTTATTTGTTTGATGGACGAGGGGGGGTTAATATATATATCGCTTGCAAGTACATATTTACCTTGCAGGTATACATATATTGAGGTATATATCGCATATATAAAGATAAGACTTGTTAGGGGTGTGTGTGTGTGTGTGTGTGTGCGTGGGAGTGTTTGCACATCGCAATAAAGATTCTATTCCGCGACGAGGGGGAGGGTAGGGATAATTGTAAGCTTCCATTATTTAAGTCTCGAATTACCTATGAAATCCTACACAATAATTTAATAAAATATAATACCAATAAAGTAAATGTCAATTCAACGCCCTTAATAAATAAATGTTCTTTTTTTTTCAAATAATTTCAATCAGAGATAACGTTTAATTATTCCCTTCAAGTATTTTTTATTGAATGAAATATTCGACATCAATAGATTTGATTTTCCTTGTGATAAGGGTTGATTTATATTATCGTAATTTTTGTTCTTGTGATAATGCTGAAGAGGGCGAGATATACAAGATTTTTTTTTTATTAATATCCGATGGATTTAGTTCATTTTCACGGTTTTACTTTTATCTCTTGTTTTTCTACCCCCTCAAGTGCCGCGCCCTCTCTCATTTACACGCATGACCGATAAGACCTCGAAACGACTCGTAGATTCATCATTTGATTTCCGCCAATCTGACGGTCTCTCATTCTCATTTCTCTCGTTCTCTCTAGCAAGCGTTTGTATATGACGAAAGCAGAAAATAAAGAAACGTCCTTCCTTTGCACTTAACCACCCTTGTGCGACCATTTTGCTCATCATCCCTCTGTTCTCTCTCTCTCTCTCTCTCACTCAATATTTCTGTCTCTCTTCTTCCGCCCATATACGACCCATTTCCACCAGTGATGGGTAGCCCATGTGAGCATCAGTCGCTCTCGCTAATGACAGTAATTTTCCCCGGAGAATATATTTTTCGTCTATTTACCCCAATTGTCCGATCGTCATCATTCAACGCTACGGAAAACTCTCCCCTCTTTATAAACCCCACCCTTTGACACGATAAATTATTTACCGTCATTTTCTTCTCTCGTCCGTTTCTCCGTGTTGAAATAAAATTTTCATATCACCTGCATTGAAAATGCGAGTTTCAATGCCTGTTGAGCCAACCGAAACTAGTCAATTTCAGACCAATGCGACCGTTGCCGGACAGAAAACGATCATTTTCTTCCGGAGGGCAGAATCTGATGATTTTCTGCCCGCGAGATGAAGTTACAGCTTTACTTTCAATCCTATCAGAGTATGTTTTGTTTTTTTTATACCTTTACAATTGTCATTCTAACTAACCGTCAACTGTACTGACATATTATAATTCTGTTACTAAGTATAAATAAGAATGAGAATATAATAAATGTGGATACAGCAACTCAAAATACACCACAGCATCTTATTGATAAAGCAGCAGCTGGAACTTTGAATTTATTACCGGAAAAATCAAAATCAAAGTAGTTAAATGTGTACGACAAATTTGTTGCTTCTAGGTTAAGCATATAAAAAAACTATTTAATTTACGAATAATGTTTAATAAAAAATAAACCATTAGTTTCTTGAATTGTAGTTTTTAATTTCCTTAATAAGTTTAATAATAAAATGGTATTTTCGCTATTTCTCTGAAATTATCTAGTTCTGGTTGGCTCCAGACATTGAAACTAGCATTTTTAATGCAACTTATATGAAAAATATAATGTGTGACGCGAGATGAAACACGATTTCAGACCGAGTGATGCCAGCCCTCGCTTCGCTCGGGCAGGCAACTTCACTCTGGTCTGAAATCGTTTTGTTTCATCCCTAGTCACACAATATACTATTTATTTTGTGCATTTCATTTTTTTTCTTATCATTCCTTATGACAATCTAAATTTGCGATTTTCTTGCAAGTAGAAATGGAGTTAAAAAAAAATAAAATAGTCAATTAAATTTTTTTTCGTCTTTTTCCAACGAATAAATTAACTAAAAATTGACACCTACTCTCTTACATCCCCTCATTTCGGAATAAAATCAAAATATCATCTTCATTTTTTTTCAACCCTTCAATAAAAAAATCTTCGAAATTCACCATTTCCTTACGAGTATGTATAATAAAAAATGAGGAAAAAAAGTATTTAAAAAAATAGCCGATTAAATATTTTTTTACTCTTCTTCCAACGAAGGAATTAAATAAAAATGGATACTTTCCGTTCCATCGGGACTCTTACGATTGAGACTTTACATATGTATATTTCAACCCTTCAATGAAAAAATCTTCGAAATTCACCATTTCCTTACGAGTATGTATAATAAAAAATGAGGAAAAAAAGTATTTAAAAAAATAGCCGATTAAATATTTTTTTACTCTTCTTTCAACGTAGGAATGAAATAAAAATGGATACTTTCCGTTCCATCAGGACTCTTACGATTGAGACTCTATACATATGTATATTTCATTTCATATATTTTTCTTTTATACAGCTCATTGCTTTACGGAGTTGGTACGCAAGTTTGGCCGCGGTTGATAATTCGCGGAACGATTAATCATATTAATT
>OY769905.1:5634737-5670903 GCA_963669185.1 Dyspetes luteomarginatus
GTCTTCGTGTCTGTGTCCATGTTTGTGTTTTTTTTTTATACGAGTTAGTATATTTCGTACGCTTTTCATACACGTAACTCTCTGCACTTTGATAACGTGCATATCAGTGTCCATGAGTCTCATTTTTCGTTCATATTCTTTATATGTAAATTTACATATCGTTCGCCTAAAATTAAAAGGGCGTATCAAATTTTCACAAGTGCAGCTCGTATGCCTTTCTGGCCATAATCCAATGACTGTGTACATTTATATATAGGCGCTTTTGTGTGAGTTTTGAGTCCTCTTGGTGGAGGAGCGCGTGCTCGCGACCTTAGTTGACGTATATAATATTTTCTCTCTCTATATATATATATATATTTATTAAACGTGCGTGTGTGTGTGTGTGCACACGTTTGTGATGGACTGTGAGTGCATCACCGCAGAATGCATCGGCAACTGTGGCGGCAGCAACGGCGCCGGTAATTCCGTGTTCCCATACACTAGTTGAGATAATTATCAAAATTGTTTTATTGTTGATATAATTACGGGGGACATGCCATGTTTCGACCTCCCCTTTCCGCCACCAGCAACTCTCCACACATACACACACACACACGTCTCTCTCGTATCCTGGTGCACACCGGTAAATATATATATATATATATGTATACATTTATTATATTGCTCTGTTGAGTTTTTTTTAATACTGAGATTTTTTTGAGCATTTGCCTCAATTAAATCATCATTAAATTTTGCTTGGATGCTGGAGACTTTTTTTAATTATTTTTATTAATTATGCTAGTGGGAAAATGGGAAAAATGCCAAAAATGGTATATTTTTCGAGTCTATTTTTCGCTAATAGTCTTTAGATTGAGGATTTTTTTTCAATGCTATCGTATAACATTGAGATAAATTTGGGAACTCCCATTTCCTGAAATATTCATTACAGGAGAAATGTAATAAAAATAAATAATGATAAAAATGTATTTACGAATAATTTGCCTTTTTTTAAAAATATATTTTCTCAACCTTGAGAATCTTTTCAATATATGTAGGTGCACCTTGAGAAATGATTGTCTTGGGTAATTATTTTTTTAATACCGTACGAGTTCATATGGGGACGCAAGAAATGATAATAAAGATAATAATTAAGTTGCGTTATATATAGATATACAGAGACAATATGGAGGGTAGGAATGAGAAGAATCAGGAGAATGAAAAAAAAAAAAAAAGAATATGAGAACTCGTAGTGGCTCTCATTGTCCGGTCAGTTGAAAAGAAAAGAAAATACTATATATGTGAGATGGGGAAAGACACTGAGAGGGGCAAGGGGGCTGGAAAAATCTTTTTCATTCGTCCAGTATAGTAGAGCGCGCCTCGAAGGACACGAGGCTCGAGGGAAACAATAAACCTGCGTAAGATCGCAACAATACCCGAATTATTAGCTTTCCGACGAATTAAAAGCGTCCTCTTTTATTTTCCATCCCCTAATCCACCCTCTTTCCTCATATCACGATTCTTTTCTTCATTCACTTTTCTCTATATAATATTCTTTCTCTCTTTAATCCTTCATAATTCTCTTTATTCTTCTCTTCATCAGTTATCTTTTGCTCACCGATTATTATTCCTGCGCGTCTCTTTAATGCGTAAAATATTTTTATAATTTTTGTAACTAATACGAAAAGTAATTTTTTATTGAGGTTAAAAATGTATTTAAATGAAATTAATGATAATTTTCTTTTCCACCATAATGTTTTCACGACTAATTGTAAAAAAATTGACATCAAGAATATTCGTAGCAGCGAGTAAAAAAAATGGGTCGAATAAAAAATTTATAGATCGAAATCAAGCAAGTTCAATGAAGGATTTTCGATCCCCCAAAAGTGTATCAAACTTTTGTCATCAGTATTTTTCGATGTCGCTCGTGTCTATCGGCGTGTATTTCTATTCCTGCATCTCATCGTCGAAATATCAGGGCATGCTCAACGTCGAAATACCACACGTACGAGTGTCTGATAGAAAGACCAGAGCAAAACGGTCAGAGCGAGTGGAGATGAGACAGTAGAGATGCTTATCGATCACCACGAAGCTCGATCAGTCATTCCGATAAATCCTTTTTACTGTTATAGCGTACATATTCAATTGCTTATATATATATATATATATATATATATATATATGTATATATTTATTTAGATTTATATATACATATATATCGTGTGTTTCTCGCACACAGATCTCTCCTTTCGATAATGAAAATTTTCCCATCGAACTCTTGTCTCGTTACTCGAGATGCACTTTTATAAATAGTTGCAGTAAAAAAAAAAAAAATGCAATGAAAAGAAAAAAAAAATGTCGAATAAAAGGACGAGAAGTGACTGAAGGCGTCAACGTGTCAAAACTTCTCGCTTTCTAAGAGCTTTTTTTCTCTTTTATCTTTATCCTTCTCGAGCTTTTTTCATGATCAACGTGGCGAGAGGACAGTGAGAGGAAAAAAGAAATATGAGAGCAGGGGCTGCTTTGTTTTATATACTATATATAATAGGGAGAGGAAATGGTGGAAGAGGAAGTAAATAAAAGGCGATCGCGTATGGACGGCAATTAGCCCCTCTAATGGGCCGCGAAACAAAAGAAAAGAGCGAAAACGAAGGACAACAACGACGAGAAGGAGTGGAAAAGGAGCCGAGCAGAGCGAACACAATAACCTCCCTCTCTCTCTCTCTCTTTATTTATTTCTTTCTCTCTCTCTCTCTCTCTCTCTCTCTCTCTCTCTCTCTCTCTCTGATGGAGCGTTAAAGGGAAGCGAAAAGAGAGTTCGAGCAAGAGCAAAGAGAAGCGAGAGAATAAAAAAAAAAAAAGAACGAGAGAAACGATGGAACAATGGCGGGGGCCAAGTTGCCGGCCAAACAGCCCGCGCGGCTTTCTTACTGAACACGGTGCGCGCGAGACGCCAAAAAGGAGATCGCACGACGAAACCACGACGGTACACTTCTCCTCTCCTTTTCCTTTTTAATATGAGAGAGATTTGGCTGTGTGTGTATATGTGTGTGTGTGTACGAGATCGCGACGAGATTTTCCAAGGATGGCTAATAATAAGACTAAAGGGGGTGCGAGAGAGCAATATCGGCTAGGATTACCCACGAAGGTCGTGACTCTAGAAAAAAAAAAAGGGTGAGAAAATTGTTCAGGGGTTGATTCTTTTTTTTTTTTTTTAGCAATAAAAAATTGCGTTGACTGGAAATTTTTGATATTTTCTCGCAGATACTTAAAAAAATCGTAAAGATAAATTGAAAGGGGAGAATAAATTTAATAATAATAATATCAAAAAAATAATTGTTTCTTTTTGTCTCAAAGTAATTCTTGCAAAATTTTTCTTTTTTTTTTTCATTCCCCTGACACAAATTTGTATCGAAATGACGATGATGAAAAAAAAAGCAAGGCCGATGAGAGCAGGAAATAAAATGAGAGAGGAGAGAGAAGAAGAATTAGAAATAGGCAAGAAGCTGAAAAGCACATAGAGGAGAACTAAGAAAAGGCACAGAGGCGAAAAGTAGCGAAGCGAGAAGCCGTTGCGCGCGGATGGGAGCAGCTGACGCCCCGAGTTCTTTAATTAAAACTGACCACTGGTCGCTTTTCTTCCAAAAGCTCTGGGGGATAGTGCAGTCGAACAAACGACCTCACCCCACTGGCTGGCAATAAAAAGATTTATTTCATAATACGACCCTCCACCTAAAACACGTCATCATTTATTTATTTTTTAATTAAATTATTTCACTGATTGAAAAATATTTCTTCGATCTGTGTAAATAATTGTGCAAATAATAAATTGATAAAAAAAATTAAATCAACATTTGTTTTAACTATGATGAAAAATTAAATTTTAACAATTCGTTAGATGTATTGTAAAAAAAAAAAAAAAAAAGTAATATTTTCAAGTTACTCTGACATATCTTTTATCTACTTCTCGTCGAGACGGTTATCAAGATCAACGGATCGAAGAAGAGCACGTGGAGATGAGAGAGTTGCTCACGCATGCCAGAACAGAACGATTGATCAATATCTCACGCGCTGATTTTTTTTCATCCTTTTTTTTTTTTCTTTTCGTTTTTTTTTTTTTTTCATTATCAACCGATCTCACTTGGAGTCGCGCAAAACGTCGAGGATCGAATAATACGAACCTGCTGCAAGTCTTTCCGTATCTTTCTCGTCTGGTTGATCGCGCGAAGCTGCGCGCGTGATGGTCAACGCACTCGTCTGTTATCCGTCACTGATTTGCATATTCATATAATGCGAGCCACACGGCAAAGGGCCGAGAGTTGCGGGCATCGCCGTGTGGTATGCGCTAGGAATGTAGAAAATTCGAGAGAGAGAGAGAGAGAGAGAGAGAGAGAGAGAGAGAGAGAGAGAGAGAGAGAGAGAGAGAGAGAAGAGAGAGAGAGAGAGAGAGAGAGAGAGAGAGAGAGAGAGAGAGAGAGAGAGGGAGACAGAGAGAGAGAGAGGAGAGAGAGAGAGAGAGAGGAGAGAGAGAGAGAGAGAGAGAGAGAGAGAGAGAGAGAGAGAGAGAGAGAGAGAGAGAGAGAGAGAGAGAGAGGGAGATAGAGAGAGGGAGGGAGAGCGAGAGAGAGAGAGAGAGAGAGAGAGAGAGAGAGAGTGAAGTGACCCAACGTGTGTATAACACGCGTTTTTCTATGTTCAGTGTCGAAGAAAACATGAACTCGCCGCGATTCTGTGCATTCTCATGCTTTTATACGAGAATTATATAGCAGAAAGTTTCAGGAGTAGTCAAGGCTCGTATTAGTCAGACTTTCCTGAGACGTTGACAGCATGATTAAAGCTCAAATTAAGCCCAAGATATATATTAGACTCGTCTCCACTTTTAAACGAAACTGATAATATCCCGAAAAAACATTTAATTTAATTGTTAACTTTTGTAATTGTAAATCATTTCTATAAATTTGAAAATTTGAGAAACTTCTTTGACAGGCATTTTGAGGACGGAAAGACAAATGTAATTGTAATAAATAAAAAAAATAATATTTTTTATTAATTTAATATGAATAAATCAATGAATTAATTTATCAATCTTTAGCTTATATCAATTAATTAATTTTATTGTATTTTTGTTTCTTTGACAGTTGACCAGAACGTAAAATCTCATCGAGATTCAGGATATATATATATATTTTTTTTAATGAAACTTTTTCAGTGGTTAACTTTGAGCTGGATCGCGTCCGTCCACAGACGTTCCTTAACTACTTGGCGAATGTTCGGCGTCTCATGGCCCACTAGTAGATACAGTTTGCGTTTTTCTCTTATATCGCGGCCGGTCGATGAGAAAGCTTTCTTATCCGCGTCATAGTCACTCGGCGTCTCGGTGGCGATTCTTTCGCCGCTGGCTTATACTACTGACCTCTCCCACCCCCAGCCCCTAACCCTCCTCCGTTACCATCGCCAGTGCAATTTCGAATTTTGCAATTGTGCCAAGAAAAATAAATAGCATTTCTGTATTGCATCAGTTGTGCAAACGCCTAATTAACACTCGTTTAATCACCACTTGAAATATTTCTACGTTCAAGTTTTTTTTTCAATAAAAACTTTTTAATTAAATTTCTCACAAATATTGCCTCTTTCAATGTCAACATCATTTCAATCAATATTTCTAATTATTTCATCATTATTAAATCCACCAAATACAATCACATTTTTTTGTTCTATTTTAAAAGCTCCAATTTTCCACTTATTCGTTTAACCCAAATTTTCAATAATGTTCTCAAATTTACTAAAATTAACGAAAGTCTAATTTTAGAAAAAAACAAAAAGATATTCAAGCCCGCTTCTCCTTATTTCCTCTTCCACTCCTCAAATTACAAATAATATTTTTCTTTATTTCGCTAAGCAAAATTTCCACTTATTTTCTTCCTCCAATAAATCACAATTGCCTCGATACTTTATTCCATTATGTTAATCCAAATGTTCAATTGTATTCTCAAATTTACGAAAAGTTAACGATTATTGCGAATGTTAGAAAAATAAAAAGGAAATTCAAGTTCATTATATTTCCATCTTGCTCTCCCTCGTTTCCCTTTAACTCTATATCTCTTATCGCTCGTTTATCTCCCTCGCTCCCTTTCGTGAAACGGCGCAAGCCTCGTTTCTCGACTTCCTCGAAGCTCTCAGCTGTTCTGCGCGTAAACACGTGCGCGCCAAGGGGGGGCTCTTTCGAAGAGAAAGAGAGAGAGAGAGAGAGAGAGAGAGAGAGAGAGAGATAAAAGAGAAACGCGATGTATGCGCGGGTGTTACAGACCGTCATACACACACACGTTCGTCTCGCCGCCGTCGCCGTCGTCGTCGACGTCGACGTAGCTCTGCTTACACTCGAATATAGAAAATTCGTGTGTGAGTTGCCCGCGATCGCGTGAAATTAGTGGCGCTCTTGAGAGTGTTTGTGTCATCCTCTATATATCTATATATATATATATATATATATGTATACACACACACACATATATATCTATATATATATGTACATCCATAAAAGCATGTTTGTGTATATAGTGGGTGAGTGGGTGAGCTTGTAGCTGGTGGTGGTGAGCAAGAGACCCAAACGAGGGAGGCAAGCCAGTAGCTCAGGCGCGCCGGAGCGGCTAGCAGCCATTTTAACCGAACCTCCGCGCAAAAATTGCATCAACACAAAACAACAAAACACGCGTAACCACTTAAGCCTAAATTAGTCTAATTTTTTAAAATTATTTAATCGATTTTTCGTCAATTTTTGCCTGGTGTCACGTGGACAATCGAGTGAACGTTTTTTAAGGGTTGTCCCAAGTATTTCAATTAAAGTTTCCGTTGACAATCCCCTCTGACACGTAAGGGATGCTGACAAATTCATCAGATCATATTTCATTATTTTATAATCGAGCCATTTCCAATTCGAAAATTCATCATATAAATTTTTGTCCTTAATTTTTTATGAAAAATAATAATAATAATACGAGTTTTGATGAATTTTGAAGGGTGCAAGTGATCAGGTGATCGACACGTGTTTGGAGATTTTACAGGTGCTCGAGTGAAGGATTTACTGTAGATTGTGATTGTGAGGAGCTTTTTGTGTGTGAAGGGGAAATAAAATAATAATTACGAGGACCACGAGGGAGACACGCGAGGTGAGCGAAAAAGACGTATATATAGACGTGTATATGTCATGAATTTCTCGTGCGCAGGACCGTTTAAATTCACCGCCTGCTTTGCATGCCGGGACTTTCCTCTCTCCCTCTCTCTCTCTCTCTCTCTCTCTCTTTCTCTCGCTCTATCTGCGACCACCAAAGCTCCACCACCTTCTTCCTTCCCTTCTATATAGACTCTGCTGGGTCTCTGGCAAAATAGACACCTCCCTCCTGGATGAAACGCGAGCTCATATCCAACCCTCTCACTTCCTGTCCTTCTCACTCTTATGGTCCAGGTAGAGAATGGAACGATGAAAATTGTCCTGGAAACTGCGCCGCACCAACCCTCTCGCGCTTTTCACTGAGCCAACCGGCGAATCCGGGCAAACGTGGAATCTCGAATATAACGATGTATAAATTATATGAGGGAGGGTAAAAAATATTATCGAGAAAATGGATTAAAAAGATTCGATTGTACGACGAAGTAATGAGAAATTATTAAATCAATTGAAATAATAAAAAATTCTATCATCAAATTTCGTTTTAACGATTTTTAAATATTCATTACTCGGTAAAAAAATTAGGCCAATTTTATAAAGCAAAACGTCAATCGTTTATTGAACAAATAAATAATGGAAATGACGTTTGCAAATAAACGATAAAATTAATAAAATTAAAAAAATTCTACTAGCATTAATTTTTTTTTATTTCAAATTAAATTTTGTATTTTACACTGAGCTAATTTTACAAAAGAATTACGTCAATCTTTCATTAAACAATCGGAGCAACTTCACCACTCTAAGAATTCCAAACGCACAGACTAAAATTATCTCAGATAAATATTTTTTTCTCTGGTCAATCATTTTGTTTCTTTGAAAATTGCCTTGAGTTTCTCACTTGGATGTTTTGAGTAAACTAGGAAATGATATACCTCGTCTGTATGTAAGACGTAAAATTGCCACGTTTCCAGAGAAATTAGCAGCATTGACCCAGTAAAAGTGGCTCTGCGAGAGAACTGGCGTTGTCGCTGAATTTCAAACACACACACACACACACAACTTTGTTTCTCGCCCTAACGAAAAGCTCCATATTGCAAATTAAGGTATTTGCTAGACTCCTCGTGTCTTTGGCTCGTCAATCTCGTCATGAGGTCACGTGGTCGCTGCTAAATTATTAATTAACAACGGAAATCATTTTAATTAAACGTTCACTGTTTCAATTTTAATCTCTTCGTTTTATATTGAGCACATCCTGGCATGACCCAACAGAGAGAGAGAGGGAAAATTAATCTCTTTGTATTTTCTCGAGAATTTCGTAAATTCTTTTGGTCTAAGAATTCTCATGATATTTGAGCAAACTCTTGGAGCTTTTTTTTTTTTTTTGGTCAGTGCGATAAAGCTCATGAGCAGAACGCGTAGAGGACCCCGCGGGGCCTGCTGATATTTACCGGCTAGAGTAAAAAGATGAAGAGGAGGAAGAAGAAGATGAAGAGGAAGGCAGCATACAAGCAGCAAACAGCGTTAATGCTGTCTCACGTAATGAGCGACTTGGCTCCAACGAGCACATATTTTCTTTTACGACGCCTAAATATAATCCCCAACTGTGGGGGATGCGATATGAGTGTGCGTGCGTGCTTCTGCTCTTCGACTACAAGCTATTCCCTCACTCCTCTCTTCATCATCATCGTATATATATATATATATATATGTATATATATATATATATATATATTCACTATCCCCTGGAACGATCATCGAGTGTGTTGATTCGAAAATTCGTGATTCTCTCATTCTCCCACACTCTAATAGATCTCTCGAGACTGTGCATGCGGAGATAATAACATGTATATACGTATATATATATATATATACATATGTGTGTGTGTGTGCATGTGTGTAGCTTTATATAAAATAAGCGTGTCATCGAGACAGCCAAATATAAATCCCAGGGCTACCCTATATTACTGATCCCATTAAAAAGATAACAAAAAAAAAAAAAAATCTAAATATTCTGTTTGTTTTTCCAATTATTCGACTTGAATTTATTTTTATCATTTTTTTTTTTTTTATTCGCGAAATACTTTTTCAGGATGATATGCGAGGGAGAGAGGGAAGTTTAAGGAAAGGGGGCAGACAGTATAATTCGACAGTGATCTTTTTATATTTTTTCGTGCCTTCCAGTGACATTTGCGTGTGGCCGAACGAACGAACGCGGTCCTCTGGCTCTCTCTCTCTCTCTCTCTCTCTCTAGCTTTTTTTCACTCGACGTCCGACACGCCAGACGACAATTAACCCGGCAAACCGGCCGACCAAGCGGCAAAAGAGTCCTGCGAGTCTCTAACAAACCCCCTTGCCCTTATATATGTATATATATATATATATATATATAGTTCACTATTGGAAAGGGAAAGAACAAGGGGGTGGATCTAGGCCCGTCATTATCCCGATTATTATTCCAGGGTGCCTTAATCACACCCTGTCGTTCTGTATCATTGTTTCCTAAGCATTGTTATGTTCTATAAAACATATTACAGTATAGCTCATAGAATTATACAAAGCTTCGATTTTTTGCCTATATGTATGACTTTATAGGGGCCACCCCTTTGCGAGTATTCACCCCTTTGGTCTACTAGATGACCATCGAGGAGTTTTCGATTTTTATCCAAACTTTTTACTGAACTGAAAACCACATTTGACTGAACAACGATTGACCCTTTTAGTTAAAAAAAAAAATTCCACAAAATTTTGTGAAAATATTTTGATTTTTTTCCTTATGCATGATTAATGAGCCACCCCTTTACGAGTATCAACTTATTTGGCCTACCCAACGACCATCGAGGACTTTTTCATCAACTTTTTACTCAACAACGATTAAACATTTATATATATAAAAAAAAAAAAAACGAAAAGTTCCGCATGATTTTTATTATGGCTTCCGCGAACTTATCGTCTCGTGGCAGCTCGGAGAGCTCGTTTTATCAACTCGAACTCCGGTTACGATTTTTCTTGCAATTTTTTTTCTTCATTCTTCCCTCTCTGGATCTCAACCCTCTCATTTATTAAGTACCATGCACATATACACATACAAATATATATATATATATATATATATATATATATATATGAGTGTGTGTGTGTGTGTCTAGGTGCACGGCGTTCGTGCGGCTAATTATCTGCTCCCGTTGATCAAAGCCGGCCGTTATATCGCGTATAGCAGCTCAAGGAGAGAGAGAGAGAGAGAGAGAGAGAGAGAAAGTAATAGTAGACATATATAGGAAAAAGCTCTACACCTTCGAGAATCTCGAGCTGTGGCTAATATCCCATACTGAGAAACCTTTGTAATCTTTACTCGTTTCCGGTTTAGCCGAGCAGGAGAAACTCAGAGTGGAGGTCCTTAGCTCCATGGCAAGCTTTTCTTCTACTCTCTCTATCACTTTCTCTCTTCCTCTCTCTTTCTTTCGCTCTTATAGGCACCTTTTTTTTAATTTCGCTCCCCTAATAGCCAAGCGCCCATAGTGCAAGTTCCAAGCTATTCAGAGACTCGACCTTTTTATTTTTTACATCTCAAAAAATAGTCCAAGGGAATAATTATTATTATTTTTTTTTCATTTCATTATGAAATTTTTTTAAATTTTCACCGAGGATTATATAAAATAGCATTTGCTCTCGTGAGAGAGAGTGCATGGTAAAGAGAGAGAGAGAGAGAGAGAGTGCTGGTTAGAATATATGCTGTAATTTTAGGCGATTGGCTCGCTCGCCCTCAACCACAAGGATTATAATTAGATACAGAAATATCCCGCGAGAAACGAACACGAAGAGTGAACGAGAGAGAGAGAGCGAGAGAGAGAGAGAGAGAGAGAGAGAGAGAGAGAGAGAGAGAGAGAGAGAGAGAGAGAGAGAGAGAGAGAGAGAGAGAGAGAGAGAGAGAGAGAGAGAGTACCACCCACTGTCGATTCGACGTTTGTATTATACAGCAGCAGCTACGGCGTCCATTCTATATATATATGTAGACGTTCGTCTGCAATTATATTCTAGTTTCTATATCTATATAGAGACGTTCATATGCATATATCTATCCCTTACATACGAAAACTAGCACGCGGACGAATCCGCACTTTCGCGATTCTCACCAGAGCTCGAATTCTCTCTCTCTCTCTCGCTCTCTCAAGCTCGTATAACTCGCGTGAAACGAGAAGCTATGGAAAGCTGCCGTCACTCGCTGAGGCGCAAAGATTTTCGCGTACGCGCATTAAACTTTGCGTGGAATTTGCAAATGTGCTCTTTGCTCCCAAGGCGCTGATCCTGGTGGCGACAAAACGACCACAGTCTAATTTTAAGGCGAGATATATATAAATTTATACATTCAACATAATACAGTATAGACAGTATTGAGAGCATTACGAAGAAACGATACAAACAACTGCAAATAATGTGTGCTGAATCGAAGTCGACTTTTTCAGCTCCAATTTACTTTTGCGAGAATTTAAACATTTTTTAAACATATTTTAACTTAGCCCTGAAAAAATGTACTATTTTTTATTTAATATATTTTTTTCTCATAGAATAATTAATCTAATTTATGATAAAGGTATTTTTTCATCTGATTATCTTCAGGATCATTCATAAATAAATACTTAAATCACACCATAAAAAAAATTGACAATTTAACATTTGAAAAATCGCTCATATACGTTTGAATAATTAATCTAACTTACAATTCAGATATTTTTTCTTTCTAATTGCCTTTAGGACCATTAGAGAAAAAAATGTTTGAGCTAAACCGTAAAAAAATTGACAATTTTCCATATGAAAAATCGATCATCACGTTTGAATAATTAATCTAACTTATGACATAGCTATATATATATAATAATCTTGATCGTAGAAAAGAGAGCGTTCGGATCTCATCGAGAGTAAACGACAATGACGTTCTGGCTCATCTGGCCGTTAGAAAACTTGGCCCGGTACTTTTCTACCCCCGGCTTATGTCTATGTGTGTGTGTGTATGTATGTATGTATGTGTGTGTGTGTGTGGTTCAGCGACCGCGTCTAGTCGAGAGCGAGGGGTGTGCGCGGGGCAAAGAGAGCGACGAGAATATCCCACAAGGCTATATAGAGATACGCGAGAGAGAGAGAGAGAGAGAGAGAGAGAGAGAGAGAGAGAGAGAGAGAGAGAGAGAGAGAGAGAGAGAGAGAGAAAGAGAGAGAGAGAGAAAAAGAGAGGGGTAGGAAGGGGAAAGAGGAGAAGGTTTCTCGTAGTTCCGTTGATGCTCGGGGGTTCCTATAAGAGCCCCCTAATGCGGGAGAGGTAATTATTATACGAACCCAATCGATATATAGCCGGGCGATGAACGAGCAAGACAGAGAAAGGGGATGAAAAAAAAAAAAAAAAAAAACGAGAAGGACAAAAAAAGTTTAGGTTCGCTGCAACAGATATATATATATATATATATATATACCGTTTCTATAACCCGGAACTCTGAGTGAGTCGAGAATGAGTTCATGTAATCGCTGTAGTGGATATTACAGCGAAGAATGCAACCCTTAACGCTCGTCGTCGTTGGCGCATGTTTCCCTCAACCCCGTAATTTTTGCATCATTTTCCCTCTCGTTCGCGCATCAACGTGACGATCCCTTGGACGATGTCAAATAATTTTATATGAAAAAATTAATCAATATTCAAATTTTGTCGTTTTAACTCCAAAATGAAAATATTTGGGGTTAACGTGATTACCGATCTTTTTTTAAGACGATTGAGAATTTTGCGGTATGGTTGCGTATTTTAAAATTCTTCAACGTCCACAATCCAGAGAAACATCGGAGATACCCCCCCCCCCTACCTCCCCCCACCGCCTACCCCCTACCCCTCCCCACCAACCCCCCAGATTCACCGGTAAGGGAGATGATAAATTCGTATTAAAAATACGTGAGCCTCTCCTTCGCTTAGTTATGTATATATAGTATACGTACGGAAAGAAAAGTATTATGGTAGTTACGTGTTGGAGGAATGAATAATGTCTCTCGTGGCGAATGAACGTGACGACGAAAATAAAAGTTCGAGAAGAAGGAATAAAAAAATAAAAAAAATGCGACGTTAAAATTCATCGAGACGACTGCGAGTCTTTGGCAAAATCTTGAGTTACATTCGCGATTTTTACTTTTTTTATTCGCGAGTTAGCCCATCGAGAAAAGGAAGTTGTAATAATACTGATATAAATAATAATAATAATAATAATGACAATAATGACAACAATAATAATAATAATATCAGCGAGAAGGAGAATTAGGTACAATAAAATGAATTTTGAAAGTCGACAGTCGCGAAAAGACACATCAAACATTTAATGGTTTTTCACATATATATATATATATTATGCGTGGAGATTGGACGAGAATATTTCGCTTTAGTAAAAGTGAGAGATATATAGAGAAATTTTGCAGAGAAGAGATGAGGGACTTGCCAAATTTTCGCGCTGCACACGATACGAGCGGTGCCAAGCGTTTAATTATTCTTGCTTACTATTTTAGTGATTCTCTGGGTGGCTCTGCTACTGCCTATACACACGCACACATACGGACACATGTCTCTTGGGTCTCTGTACGTGCGCGGGGGCGACCACACGCCAATCCGCGGTAACATAAATAATTAACCATCTCTCGTCGTTCTTGTACGCTTTACCGGTGTTTATTGGGGTGCGAGAAAGAGCGAGAGGGAGAGAGACAGAGGGAGAGAAATCTTCGTCAGCATATCGCGAAAATTCGTGCCAGATATATTTCATACAACGCTCCTAACTAACAGAAATGAATTTTGTGTGCTCAAATGAGAGCAATGAATATTTTTCACTGCGTATAATACCCCGAATGACGTGTATATATATATATATTTATATATATATATATATATATATATCTGGGCGTATATCAAATAACATCGAGAGCTTTGATGATTAAAAATAGAATAATGCGGGAGATAAAATTCATACGTGACCGGTTTAGCGAGTTCTATTTCGTACAATGCAGTGGGGAAAAAAATAGAGAGAAAAGAAAAGATGGACAATTTGTAATTCTCTTACAAGAGTATATATATATATATATATATATATTATATATATATATATATAGTCTGAAGTGGCTACGGGTAAAGTCCGTGAACAATAAGATCGTCGACGGTCCCACACGGCTCGAGTGATTGCCGGTTAAAAAATCAGCCAAGTGTAACAGTAACAGCAGCAACAGCAGCTCGGAGCTCTTGTTGGTCTCGTAGCTCGTGAACACAACTCGCCTCTGTCCAGACGAGAGCAGAGACATACGCAGATATATACTTAAAATTTAATACAATTGTTGGCAATCCTTCAGTTGTTAGCAACTGACTAGTAAAATGCTCGAAAAAAATATTAAAAAGAACGAGGGAGAGACAGGCCAATAACTAAAATTTTATAACGACTCATTAAAGTCTGCCAACAACTGGAAGGATTTTTCTAGCCTAAGAAAGTACCGAGAGAGCTCTCTAATTTTTACGGTTCACCTTTGAAGCTATTCTCCTCCGTATATAATTTAAACAAGTGTCTCTTGACCATTCATTAAATCCAATAATTAATCACAATTGTTTCCATTAACGGACAGCCTTAATTGCTGTTATCCTTGCATTGCTGTATCTCACCGGAGGTTTCTCTGTGCTCTCTCGTCGTACTCTCCGCCTCTAATGCCCAACTTACAGCAGAGACACACACACACGCGGAATGAGAGTCCAAAGAAAAGAAAAAAAATCGAGGGTACAAGCTGAAGAAGGTGGAGTAGAAGAGCACACGACGGATGTCTCAGAAGAATGAACTGGAATGGAAGAATGGAAAAGAAAATTTTGCAAAAAGATTGTATATATTATTTGTAGCATCGAGAACGCTTCCACGTTCCTCATATTGCACCGAGTCGAGATTTTACAATAAAAACTATGCAGTAAGTGATCGACTTCTTCCTAAACACACACGTTATTATTTCGCTCGACCAAGTATACGATAATTCTAACTTCGTCTAAAATATTTAATGGATAACTTCCGTTTTAAATATATCTCTTCATATTTCATTCGTATAATTTATCTAACGTAAATATCTACAAACCTTAAAATCCCAAAACCCAAAAATCTATTACGAAAATTATTTACAAATTTCACAATAATATGATTGATGTGTGATAATAAAAAAAAAACAGTTGATGATAAATCGAGGAAATAAAATAGGAACAAAAGGAGAAATTTGTACAAAAAGTACGAAGGAATACTTTTTGAAAAATCTTTAACACTTTTATAGATGCTATTCGTACCGCATCTCTAATTCTTATCCACAAATGAATAGCTACAGAAAAATTGGACAGCAATATATAATTATACACGAATAAATAAATAAACAATTGGTGAAAAATCATGAAAATAAAATAGGACAGGAGGAGAAATCTGTGCAAAAAATTCGATGGAATAATCTTGAGATATTTTTTTATAGATGGCATTCGTAACATTTCTAATTCTTATCCAGAAATTCATAGTTATACACAGAAAAAAAAAGAGTTCGTAAAAAATCATGAAAATAAAATAGGAACACGAGACAAAGTCCGTGGTTGAAGTCCGAGGGTGGAAAAACCGCTAGCACTTATAGATACCACGAAATAAGTACACGTAAAAGCGTACGAAAAGTGCACACGAAGAAAACGAGTACATAATACTGGAACACACAGACTCGATCATACTTAAGAAACTAACAAACACAGACATACCTAAACATGTACATATATATATATATATATATATATATATATATATATATATATATATATATATGTATATATTTCACATTGAAAAGGAAACCCACACGAGCATTAGGTGGCACATGGCCATCTACTTACTTTAGTGGTTGGTGGTGAGCGCGCGGGTGAGCTCGCCGAAGAAAAGAATTAGCTAGACGGGGCGCGTCTCATCTGGGTCACCCACACACGAGTTTTCGCTTCGCCCTCTCTTGCCTCTTATAGCAATTGCACATGTAAGCAACGTTTAAACGAGTGTGTGTGTGTGTGTGTGTGTGTGTGCCAATGGCCTTAGAATATGTGTGACGTTCTATGGATTTGTTTTGTGTGTGTGTGTGTGTGTGTGTGTTCGTATGTTTGTGTATTGTAGAGTGGCGAGGCCACACCAATACACGGTAGCACCCTCATTACGGCGTAACGGCGGCGAGGGGGTTGCAGCGCGGAAAAGAGGCGAGCGTTAATTAAGAACAGACTCGCCACCCTCTAAGTAAGGAGCACTGACCAAGCCAGCGCGGCCGCGGCCAAGCGATGGTGTGGCTGCCTCTTCTTTTCCTCTCTTTCCTCACACACAGACATATACATGGACACATACACCCCTTGTGCTATCCCTCTAGCTCGAACACCCTCACAATTTTTCTGTATATATATAATCCTCCACCATCTCACCGATGACCAGTTCTACCCACTCGGACTTTCACGTATATTATACACAGACACACGAAACTGGCAAGAGCTCTTGCCTCTCAGGTTTTCTCTATCGTGTGTGTGTGTGTGTGTGTGTGTGTGTGTGTCGACGTATATACCGACTAGCATTCAACCCCCTCTCGACGATCACGAGAAGCGCGAAAAGGGAACGACAGGATGGCTGAGGAAACGAGGGAGTGAAAAAGGATAGGTAGACTCGGAAGAAAATTAGCTAAGACCCGGTAATATGCTGTATTGGACGATGTCGGTCGGCGCCTCGGATAGAATGAAAAAAGAAGTGAACAAAAAAAAATGAAATAAAACTAAGAGAAGAGAGAGAGAGAGAGAGAGAGAAAAAGAAAAAGAATCAGGCACTGACCTCAACGACGCGAGCGACATTGGCCAGAGAATATTAGAGAAAGCTGACATAGCGGAATTCTTGAGAGAGCGAGAGAGAGAGAGAGTAAAATAGGAAAAAAATAGAAATGAGAGAGAAAGAAAAGTGAAGAGGAATTGAGTGAGGAGGGGATAGAAGGGGGTCGGAAATTGTTTCGAACGATTAGAAGTGCAATCGAAAATGTTCACTGGATCAAACTGGAGTATTAATACGAGTGGTATATAGCAATATGCCCTCTCAAAGAACTATGTGTGTAAATTATGTGTCTGTGTAGATAGTCAGTAGATCGAATCGGAAAAAGCTGTCCAGATGAGAGAGGTGGGACAGCACACATGTTGCAATATAGTCTCGCGAGGACAATGAAACGCGAGAACGCGCTCGGGGATTCTCTCTCTCTTTCTCTCGCTCTCGATGAGGATGATGATTAGAGCGGGGCTAAAGAGCACGAAAAAAAAGTCACCCAACTGTTCATCCCCTCGAGCGATGCCTGCGATCTATACCTATGTGTGTATGCATCGTCACAGTGGTTGAGAGAGAGAGAGAGAGAGAGAGAGAGTAAAGAGGTATGCACAGACGACCTGGCCGAGGCAGGGGTGAGTCCCGGACCCGTGGCGATTGTTTCCAACAGGTTTGCCATGCCATTGTTTCAGTCTTTGAGTTCTCATGCTTAGAGAGAAAGAGAGAGAGCCTCTCGCATACTGGTCATTGCCTCTCACCCCATAACGGTTGAACAATGACCCCCGTAGGCCGTTACAGCCACCAAATGCAACATCGCTTGACGTACACATGAGCGCAATACGTCCTGAGTTCGTTACGTAACTATCCCTTTTGACATATACTCGTTTTCGAGTGTGCCAATCTCCCTTCGTACTATGCGAACCCAACATACATATTATCTGCAGAATTGACAGAGGGACCGACTTAACCTCGGATATTAACAAAGAGTCACAGCAACGAAGTACAAAAATCTTTTGAAAGATTCGAGGATTAATGGTGTCCTGACGAAATCCACAAATTAAACAAACCGACTTATTGACGCGTTGATCCGAGGCCAAAAGCTGTCGAGAAACATCCGAAGGAGGAAAATACGGAGCGAAAACTAATACGTGGAGAAACAGTTGGGTCGCTCGTTGTTCTTAGCACTCGGGGACAATTCTATGTCTCTCATGTGAGTCCTGTTGATGCTCTAAGCAGAGTAGGATCACGATATCGCAGGGACGCAAAAGCGTTTTGTGAGGGTGAACTCGATGAAAGTGTAGAAGAGTCCGCGAGTATTAAACGCGCGGGGAATAGAAAAGAGAGTGTTAGACTGGGTCTCGGTGGTAGTGATGGTTGATATCGTTGGTGAGGATGAAGAAGAAGAAGAAGAAAACGAAGAAGAAGAAGAAGAAGAAGTGAGGGTAAGAAATCCGAATGACCCAACTACATACGGAGCGCACCAGGGTCTTAGCAGGACTTAACGAATATTGCCGTCGATATCCAAGGAAGAGCTTCGACCCATGCGAAGAATACAACCAGCTCGACCATCACCACCATTGCCAACTATCACCACCCTATCTATATTCGTTCTCTCTTTCTCCCTTTGCTCTGTTGCCTGAAATGACACTCTGCTCCACTTCTGTCTTCGTTTCTTGGAATACTGCCCATAGACACGTGACTATTCCATTTTCACCCCTCCAAAATATACACATACACGCACGTCATCCCCGTACCGTTCTATTAACTCTGTCATCGAATTAATGTTAATCGAAGGGACGCAATTTTTTCAATTAACTCGTACGACATTGGATTCTGTAGTTAGATATATATAAGAGAGTCATATAGTTGCACCCTGAGACTCGTTGCACCCCCTCATGTCCCCCTTGTTTCGCAACCCAACTGTGGAAGAAGAGCTCGCCAATTTTTCGCAAAGTCCACGTGACCTGGAAAAGCCGAGGACGTATAGAGGACTCTATGGTCATTGCTGCTGGTTGGTCTTCCTTAATTCTTGGACGTCTCGCGCGTTAAGGTGGACACACACACATACACAAACACAAATACACCATCTCGTCTCTTCTCGGCCGGGGATATGGCAAAAGAGCGAGAGATCTCGTCCCGCTTCCGAGCGCACACACAGAAAGTGTAGCCGGGCGACAGGCCAGATAAATTAGTGCGAGTAATGAAGACTGAGCTCCGCGTCTGATTAAACAAACACAGAGATAGAAGAGACTCGAGACACTTTTTGCTAGTCTGTGTGCGTGTGGGTGTTACCACATGGACGCTGGAGAAAGGAAGACGAATGGAATGACGAAGATATAGAGAGTTGGAGAATAGAAGAGACTTTTGTAATTCTTTAATTCGATGTAGAAGCCCCACTAATTGTCCATATTTTTAATTTATTGTTGGAATATTACTTATCCACTTTTTTCAAAAATTTGATTAATTCTGGCGATGATTTCATTTCTATAATTTTTCTCTAACTTTACAACTGGTCAGGGATTCTCCAAGCCACTATTTTTCGTAAACTGGGTTAACTCAGGTACTTAGTTAAGACGACAAATTTCATTCAATAATTTTCCAATAAAATCCTAATTGGTTCAAAATTCTATTTGAGGTCACTAACCATTTCATTCATCTCAGCACTGCCTTCACATCGTTTTTAATTAACTCTAGTCACAGCTAAACGATGTTCTTTTCTTCATACGCGATTATACTTTGTTTGTATCGTTCCCTACCTACAACGAGTACCGGTACGAGTGCACCTCTTCCCATTATGTTTCACTCTGGTCCCTTTAATTCTCGAGTACGAGCTCCTTTACATCGCGTAGATTGGACGAGAGCCACGTCACACCGTCCAATCTGTGTTTGGTGCACAAAGTATTAGCTCATTCTACGTGCCTCGTGTTTGCTCTTCCTGAGCACCCTGTTGAAGAACAAAAAAAAAAAAAGAAGTCGAGTACGCGTGACCCAAGACAACGAATCACGCTCTGACTTTAGAGCTTATATAGTCGGTGCAATGGCACTTTTAACAAGTGCATGCCGCACATTTAGACAAATAGAGTGCAATTTCACTATGCAAGACGACTTTATCACAGCATATAGATTTTATCACAGCAATGTTAAAAATCTAAACAACTTTTCAACAGTGGATTTCGGCTGACCAAAAATTTCACAAAAATACGAAACTTTGATTTATTAAAAAATGTCGTCTTTTCTCTCTAGCTTCAGTTTAAAAATGAGTGGAGCTAGTTATTGCTGCTTTCGATTTTGACAAAAATAAAAAAAATCCCAGAGATGCTGCAGAGTTTGCGAAAAAATAAGTGGGAATTAAGAGAAGCCTGAGGAGTATTGAGAGACGAGAGACGGACCTCTCCTGCTCTCTCTCTCTCTCTCTCTCTCCCCCCCCCCCCCTCTCTCTCGTCATCCCCGCAAGGACGTTCAAGTTTAAGACGAAAATAAAAATCTCGACAAAGTCCCGGTGCACTAATTATAGAATGTGAGCTCTCTCTGGTGTGAACTTTTGCGATAGAGTCGAGCTCGCGGATTTATATGCGCATTTGTGTGTGCGTGTGCTTGTACACGTATATCGAAATATCGATACGCCACCTCCGTTAAAATAGTCCTCACACATTTATAAATTTTTGCAGATACGCAAAACAAATTTTATTGCCAGCAACTGGCCGTTCTCTCGGAGAGAATTCTTTCATTTTCATTTTTTTTTATTTCTTTTCGTTTCTGGTTTTTTTCCAATCTCACTACTTGCGAATAGAAATCAGCGGAAATCCCGTTGCTTCGCCTCTGGCAGACGCTCATGAATCATTTCTCGAGAATTCATTAATAATTTTATACGTGCAATAATCCACGGCAAAATGATTTGCAGTGTCAGACATTGAGATGAAGAAAAATAATAAATAAAAAAAAATGGAAAATTAAATGCACCTGAGATTATAAGGCACTTGTTGTAAATTATAATTAAACCTGCTCTTTCTCTATCTTGTGTTTCAGGTTTTTCATCGCACGGAAGGATATGACGTCAGTGTTGCGTTGGATGCAGCCGGAAAAAAAGATACTCGTGAGTTCAAAAAACTTTGCACACCTCGTGAATTACGAAAATTTTGCAAAAATATCAAAATCGTTGGTACAAAATTTCAAAAGAATAAAAATAAGTGAAGATAATTTATTTTTCATTAAATTTTTTTAGAAATTTGTCAATTTTCAGTGCCTGCGAATTTTTAATTGACAGAACAAAATTAATTTCTACTTTTTTATGGGAAATTATTCTTCAATCCTAACGAAAAATGATTTTCGCCAAATGAGCTTCTTTTTTCAAGCATAATATACGTGACACATGTCTCATTATCATTTGTAGATCCGTAAAACGGAACAAGTAACACCAAATTCTCGTAACTCGTATTTCCGTGTTAATTCTGAGGGACCCCAGCGAGGGAGAAACCTCGAGGTCTCGACCGAGACTTTGCCCGGAGCGACGCGAAATCACTCAGAAGGATTCCGCGTTGGTGGAGGGTTTTTCTTTATTTTTAACCGAGTAGAAAAAGGGAGAGAGAGAGAGAGAGAAAAAACTTAAACATTTGCGCACGTTTACAACGTCTCGTGTCGGCTCACGTGGCATCTTTGCTGGCATTTCGATGCATAATAAACGACTGGTTAGGCCCTTAGCTATACACGACTATACACGACTATACACACGCACACATATTCATATATATATATATATATATATATATCTATAAGTGTACCCTCACGTTTCACAGACTGCAGTCAAGCAAACGCGTTCAAGTCCAACACCTTTCAACGTACCAGTGTTGCTTTCTCCCTTCGTACATTTTTTCTCTCGTCACTTCAATTCTTTGCCTTTTGCCCCCGCCTCGTGTTCTTCTCACCCCCCTCCACCCTACAATATGTACATATACTTTGAGTGCTGGTGGTGCATAGAAATCCGTGCACCCCTTTTTCCTTTCTATGTTCGGTGAGAGGAGGAACAAGCAAGATAGAGAATCCTGACCTGCGTCCACCTCCTTCATCTCCTCTTCTTCCGCGTCTTCTTCTCTGGACTCTGAAAGCCGTGGGACGCTAACGATCGGAAATCCGATTTGTTATCGTTGGACTATCATGTATATATATATATATATATATATATATATATGTATATATATCCCCAACGACACACATAAACAACCCTCTCTCTGTATATTTATATCGTTAAATTCATACACGTGTAAGTCGGGAATAACAATTTTGTTGTTGCCAGGGCTGTTAGCAGAATCCACATTTTCTAAAATTCTATCTCATTGACAGATGGAATTTACATTTTTTTTTGCGTAAAAAGAAAAGTATGCAAAAAATCTTTTTTAATTTTTTTTTATCATACTTGATAAATAGTCTTAATGACTTTACTTATGACTTAATGACTTTAGGTTTGTGGGAATTTTTGCGAAATTGAAATTTCATTGAAATTCGTACTCATAAATTGTTCTCCTCGTAACCTTTGTGCATGGTGGCAGAGAAACGCTCGCAGTCCGGAGTTCTTTCCTTTTTGCATTCCCATGATTTTCAGAACGAAAGAGAGAGAGAGAGAGAGAGAGAGAGAGAAGAGATAAATCTATGTCGATATACGTACAGATAGGAAAGGGGGAAAAAAAAATCGGTATTACGGTTTGTGCTCGTGCAAAACGCGTTGGTGCATCGCCCCGATGATTTGGTGCTCGCTCTCGCTGCGATAATGGATACCATGGAGAGGAAGAGAGAGAGAGAGATAGAGGGAGAGAGAGAGAGAGAGAGAGAGAGAGAGAGAGAGAGAGAGAGAGAGAGAGAGAGAGGAGAGAGAGAGAGAGATAGAGGGAGAGAGAGAGAGAGAGGGAGGGAGAGAGAGAGAGAGAGAGAGAGAGAGAGAGAGAGAGAGAGAGAGAGAGAGAGAGAGAGAGAGAGAGAGAGAGAGAGAGAGAGAGAGAGAGAGAGAGAGAGAGAGAGAGAGAGAAGAGAGAGGGAGAGAGAGAGAGCGAGGGAGAGAGAGAGAGAGAGAGAGAGAGGGATGGTTTGAATTTGGCCCCAGAAATGGGCGTATGAATGGTAAGCGTTTAGCGCAATTATTGGCGCATTGTCTACAGCACAATACATCGAGCCTCGAAGCTTATACATATATATACATATATATATGCATGAACTCTCGATTGCGCCTGCAATGCGACTCCCCTGCTTGAATTCCGTCACCTCACACCCCCAAAATTGGCATGTAAAAATCGGATGCGATCCCATTGTCGTTACATTGTTCGTATTTGAACGATTCGCGAGATTTGGCCAAGTCAATGCTTTCGGACTCTCGATATATATGTAGTTGTCGATGGAACACACGAAGAGAATCATTTACTATGTAGAGTCTGTATGGTCGGATGAATATTTCGAGAGAGAGAGAGAGAGAGAGAGAGAGAGAGAGTTTCATCGTTGTACGAAATACTGGCAATATTCGCAACTACCCACGATTGCCTGGATCATTGGCGTTCTCCATATAAAAAAGCTTTTCGCAATTTTTCTTTCCCTCTCATAGTGTCCACCATTTTTTTTTTTTTTTTTTCTATATTTTTACTACTCGTTTTTTTCAGCCTAAGTGCATCGAGTGCACTTCAACTTTGTGCAATTTTTAGTTGCCGAATTTTTATATATATATATATATTTTTATTTTGCTACAAATTGATGGGAGTGCGTGAATTTTTGAAGAATCGCGTATATGCGAGGTGTCGAGAGTGAGCCAGCTCGCCCAAAATGAGAATGAGAGCTTGACCCTCGGTATTTGGTTGATTATTAGTAAAACTTGGGGTCTGAACGAATATTTTTATGTATATATAGTATATGTATATATATGCTGTATGTATTGGGGCTTAGGGCGCAGGCTTTTTGTCGGTCCAGATTGGCGGCCATTATAAGCAGACCAAAATTGGGCCTTAATTGTACCAGCGGTAATGAGTCGGGGCTGCTCTAATGCATCACGTGTGCTCATCTTCTCTCTCTCTCTCTCTCTCTCTCTTTCTCTCTCGCCATATTCGAAGCACACAAAGTAGTCGCTCTATAGCTACAATATTCTCCCCTTTTATATATACACACCGTGTGATATGTAACGGGTGGGTCTTGTGTCACTTCCTTTAAAATTCCATTATCCTCAAATTCTACCCAAAGACAAATAATCAATAACAAATAATAATTATTATCAAAGTCACAATTAATAAAATTGACAATTAATTCGCTCGAATTAAATATTGAGAAAAAAATATTTACCTTCCAAAAAATTGTATAATTATATTTTTATAATTGTAACAAAAAATTTCTCTCAAATCTCACAGATTCGTTCGCCATTTTAATTCCATTTTTTTATAAACTTTTTTTTCATAGTTTCACGTTTATTGCTCAGAGACATAGGCCGACACTGTCACGCGATTGTTTGATAAAAATTTATTGAAGTTTTGTGGTCAATTTTTTTTTTTCGCGAAAGGTCAGAGTGGGGTAAAAAGTAAAAAAGACCACCCGGTAGAAAGTATAAAGACACTCAAGAGCGTGGAGTGAACGCTACTATGTGGCGACGAGGCATTATTTAATTGCTCTTCCGTTGTTTTTTCGTCGCCAGATAATTTGTGTACCTGGCGGCAGTCCTCTCAGTTCTCTC
Organism: Dyspetes luteomarginatus; assembly: GCA_963669185.1. Lineage (NCBI taxonomy): Eukaryota > Metazoa > Arthropoda > Insecta > Hymenoptera > Ichneumonidae > Dyspetes > Dyspetes luteomarginatus. The sequence goes on from OY769905.1 coordinate 5,659,402, forward strand.
TTTCTCTCTCTCTCTCTCACTCTCTTCTCGCCTATCTTCCAATTTCATCCCTTTTCACGTCGGCCAACTTATCTCGCTCGCGCTCTTACCTCAGTCTTGTTTCTATTGCCTCTTCTTCTCGGCCTGTTTCTCCTTTTTCTTCCTCTCTCTCTCTCTCTCTCTCTCTCGTTCTCTCCAGTGCTCACTCCAATTTGTAGCTTCTCCGTGGCGTGTATATCTATACCTGTATATATTTACTCACAGAGCGAGAGTGCTCCTAATTGCGCGTAATTACCTATGGAGGCCCAATTAGCTTGGATATGGCCAGGATGATCCTGACCAGCCTCGGGACTCTAGCACTCTCTCTCTCTCTCTATCTCTTCCTCCGCTTCTCTCTCATCATCCGCTTCTCTCTCTCTCTCTCTCTCTTTCGCCTCGGGGTCAAACGCTAAAATTGACTCGAAATATAGTTCCGTACAGATTTCTCCTTCTTCTAATCTTCGGGGCTCACGATTAATCATCGAAATAAGGATTTCCTTGAATCGATTCGAAATGTAGTCTCGAAAAGAAAAAAAAAAAAATATTAAAGATTTTACGATTATTTTCCATCGTGACTACGCCGAGAGACCGAGAAATCTTTTGGCAAAATTCTTACGTTGGCTGGTATATGTGTGAGGGATCAAGAGAACGATGAATAAAGGAGAACCAAAAAAAAAAAAAAGAATAGGATCGTCGTGGAGGTATATTATATATACATATATGTAGTATTAGATGCAGAGGACGCGAGAGAGATCCCAGGACAATCCGTCATTAGTAAACAAATAGTTTAGCTCCAGAGAAAGAGAAAGAGAGAAAGAAAGAGAGAAAGAGAGAAAGAACGAGAGAAAGAGAGAAGGAAGGAGCTAGTGTGGGTCAGGGCCTACATAAACTAAACAACAATAAGGGTCTGCGGGACCGCGGCTAAAGGAAAGGAAGGCCCGGTGGGCGCAGAGCACCCTCTATATACACGACAAGAGAGGAAAAGAGCACCTGGTCCTTCTTGGCCGCCTCCGTAGCTGCCATCAGCTCGTTGATGTCCTGCCTCGTTGTCGTACAAATGTAGGAGTAGATTTACTATATATATATAGAGAGAGAGTGAGAGAGAGAGAGAGAGAGAGTTTTATATACCTGCAACGTTGCGCGTTCAATTCAATAAAACGAGATGCCCCCAGACAGAAACCTATAGAATCATGTCCAACGAAACGTGATGAATCTTACGAATTTTCTTCAATCATTCTTTTTAATTGTAGCGATTGCGATTGATGAGCCTCAATTGTTCGTTCAGACACCAAATGTTATAATAAAAATATCATATCCTTTCATTAAAAATCTTTTTTTTTTTCCTTATTTTTCAAGGCAGATTGATTATAGTTGAAGATATATTTTTTTTTGAATTGTTCCTGTCACGATCATAAGAATTGAGACACCCAGTCGAGTCTGATGAGTTTGAAAAAATAAAAAGAAAACAAAAACAGATAAACGATTCGAAATATGAACGAAAGGTGCAACGAAAAAGAGCGACTGTGCTATAGTTAATTGTTCACTTCCCATAAATTCTATCCATGAATTTGAACGAAATAACATTTTGGCTGAAGAGCCAAAATGGTATTTCGTTCCAATTCGTCGTTTTATGCTTTTCCTTTTGTACTTTTTCATCTCACATCTGTGAAACTTCACTCAAAATTATTTGGTGTTTGGTGATTTGAAAAAAATTGACAATAAACATCGCACGTAATCTGCGTGACAACACACGTAAAAAGAGAAGAAGAAAAAGATGAAAAAAAAAAAAGGAAAAATAAATTCAGAACTGGGTGAAACGATCCAGAGGGCGTTGTTGAAGAGAATCGAGAGATCGTCTCGTCCTCCAAGGAAGACCGGTCGTGTCCCTTTGTCCCTCGAGTCTTTTCGTCCTTTTGCCAAGGATCCTCTTTCTGTGTCTCGTGTCTCTCCCTAGACGAGGACCCGGCAAAACAGGAGAAGAAATGTGCGAGAGCGAGAAAACTTGTGAGGGGTATGAAGAAGAAGAGAGAGAGAGAGAGAGAGAGAGAGAGAGAGAGAGAGAGGATCGGACCCAAAGAGAGATTAACATGACAATGTGCTCACCGGCCACTCATTATGGCCGGCCGATCCCAAGTGGCATCTTCCTCTCTTCTCTGCCATCCTTCTCATCCCATCCACGCACCCAAAGTTCCGTATAATCGCGACCTGTTCCAGAACTCATCCGAACCAGCAAACAAACTCACTTACATTTAATTTTATCCCCAAAAACTTTTGGATAAAATTAACGATTTTAATTTTCATAAATTTATTCTGTATTTCCATAATAACAAATAGTTATTGTAATTGTTTTGAATTTTTGGATTTTCTATTTGCCTTTTATTCATCCCTTCTCATTGGGATTTTTTTTTTGTTTACTGGACTCATTTTTCTCACTATTTTCCATGACTCAGGCTCGTCGTGTAAAGATGATCGATGAAAATATTTTTTTTTACATTTTTCATGTTATTAATATTTTGTACTTGGCATTTTAAATGACGTTCTGAATAAGTGTGAAACCACCAAATGGTTTTCAGAATTATTTTATGTTTTTTTGCTTTTCTATGCTTCTTTTACTCAGTCACCCCTAATAGTGGAAGCTCTTTTACCATGCTCGTTTGGCTCACCATTTTCCATTACCCCAGAATCTTAGAAGCATCTCCCCTCTCCAGTTTCATCTCTGTATTTGCAGGGACTAGGAACGAATGTCCACCACTCCCACGGCTCATTCTCTCGTTGAATGAATGCCAAAGATGGATCGTCATCTCCCTACGCTCATTTATAGGCATATATATATATAGACACATACCTTAGTCCATGAGACGAGATCCATTGTTACCCCCTCGTAAGGTCGTACGTTTCGTAGCGATTTTCTTCGAATTCAGGCATTTTTTCCTGGCTCGCAAGAGCCACACACAATACTAAAAAAAAAAAAAAAAAAAAAACGTAGGTACTCGTTTTTACTACCCACAGATATGGCTATTTAACGCACAGCCGCGTGTGTATTAGTAAAAAAGAAGAAAAAAGAAAAGACCCAAAGACATATTCGTCGTTCGGCACTCGTTTTCCTCGTGATCGATTGTTTCCCTTTTTTTTTCTTTTTGCTCTTCCACGTAGACCCTTCGAAGATCTTTCGATTCGTCACCCAATCTTCGTTAAGATCTGCTCCATTCAGTGTGGCATGAAACTTTTTTGTTCTCTCTGTCTCGTGCCTCATCGAGCTTTTGCTCGTTGTAAAACATTATTTTACTACCATTTCGTCGAGATTCATCGTACCCTGTGATAATTAATTTTCACGATTCAAGCAATCTTGATCCGTATGAAAATCTTTCTGGTCGCCGAATTTTGGGGAAAGGAAAATATAATAGCCTCGTCACGACTGTCAGAAATTCAACATTTGTCACCATCCACCATCATCGAGGTAAAAATCCATCAACTTGCAGGTGTTCCGAATATACGAAAGAGAGAGAGAGAGAGAGAGAAAGAGTGGGAGATGCAAATCCCAAGATAAATTTCCGAGCGAATGAACAGAGAGAGTGAGAGTGCATGAGTCTCTGCGGGGACACAAACATTGAGAAACGATGCGAAAATTTTCTATAATGGATTTTTGGGGATAAATTTTACGGGAAAAAGTCTCTTTCGCGTCCATTTTTAGCCTAATCGTTTCTCTCTCTCTCTGTTGGTGGAGGCGGCGGAAGAAGATGACAATGCCCGAGTACCTGGCGAGTTACTGGATGGACGGTCCCTTTTTGGCGAACCGTGAGAAACGTTGATCGTTTGATGCTGTTACAGCGAAAAATACACACGTAAATATACTTATATATACACTTTTACGTGGAAATAGCTGGACCGAGGGATGAAAGGGAGTGGGTAAAAGAGAAAAAAAGCAAAGAGCTATAGAGAATAAACCGTAGAATGAGAGAGAATGAGAGAGAAACATATTGAGAAAAAGAAGAAGAAAATGGCATCTCGTTTTGCTGCATTTTGGACTCTGGGGAATTAACTGGTACAGTGCAAGGATAGAAAGAAAAGAGCGGGTGGAATAGCGAGAGCCCTTGGCCAAAAAGCCCCTCTATCTTCACTTGCATTCTCCTCGGATGTTCATTCGCGCATGTAAACCTAAAAGAGAGAAAACGAGAGAGTAGTTTCACCGTCCAAGGCATTGATACACCTTATATTGGACCTGTAGACATTTCATCCGCAGCACACACTTTTTTTTTTCATTCTTTTCCCGAAAGCAAAAGCCACGGTCATTAGGAAACCTAAGCTTATACAGCGATAGAGAGAGAGAGAGAGAAGAGAGAGAGAGAGAGAGAGAGAGAGAGAGAGAGAGAGAGAGAGAGAGAGAGAGAGAGAGAGAGAGAGAGAGAGAGAGAGAGAGAGAGAGGGAGGGAGAGAGAGAGAGAGAGAGAGAGAGAGAGAGAGAGAGAGAGAGAGAGAGAGAGAGAGAGAGAGAGAGAGAGAGAGAGAGAGATGCTGATGCTTCTACGAAATCGTAAAAATTTTGGACAAAGCGACTCTGTGACCGGCCGTGTGTTGCTGTACATACGCACTTTTTTCATAGTTTCTACATGTGTGTGTGTATGTGTGTGTATATGACATAGCTCATCCAGGTGATCCCTCACCGTGACAACTATAAAAATCCTTCAAGAGATCGAGAAATATATAACTCGAGCTACGAGGGATATATTTGAGGAAAGAATTTATCCCATAGACGTAGAAAGACACAGGACCAATGCATATACATATATATATATATATATATATAGAGGGGTCATAACGTTTCGCGCGTAAAAGGCAAACGCGACAAAACCGTCGGTATTTCCTTTAATCCCCTAACGCTCTCGATTCTCCGTGGCTCTTTCTCTCATTTCAAAAACTTTATATATACTCATATACGTAAGCCGGAACAGGCATTTTCGAATTATTTACGAAGGTTGTATAACGGAAATTCTTGAAAATTAATGTTCCCGCAGCATCAGAGCTCGCCCAGTCACCCCTCGTCGATCTTTTGTCAGCTGTCCTCGTTTCTTGTTGTTTCTTTTTTTTTTTTCATTTTCTTTATTCTTTAAAATATCTTCTCGTTGTCTCTCAGTTTCTGGTCCGAAGGATCTTCGCGGTGGCAAAAATTCACAAGAGATTAAATGTTGGGGGAACGATTATATATTGTAAGAGGGAGCAATAAGAGATATAAGCTCAAGGAGGGTGGAACGTGTATAAGTTCCATTCGCATTAATTTATGCAACCGTATCGTGGCCTCGTTTTCACGGGGCCAGGTGATGACCAGGCCCCGAAGAGCATCGTCATCACCACCGGAAAACACCCCTTGGTTGAGGGGTCGTACGAAACGGTCACCCCTTGAGTGTACCAATGACAAATACGCACGAAAACTCGAGTGCGCCACACACCGAGAAACGGACCCCAGGGCGTGTGAAAATGTCCGAATCGTTTATTGTCTTGAAATTTCTCAGGGAGCTACGACCAAGTTGCGCAGATTCGCGCGAGACCCTCGAGGTCTTGTTCCCTGACCATCTATATATATATATATATATATACATAGAATATTCTACCTATATGTATATCTTATATGTATATACCAATCGTCGGTCCCCTCTCTCTATATGAACACATAATTCTGGACACAAACTACCCCTCTCGCTACAGTAAGAGACCATCGCACGCTCTCTTCCATGACCAGACCGTTTTTGCCTCTACGAATATAATGCAACGACCAAAGCTCGTAAGAGGGGCGTAAAATAGTTGATAAAAAAAAAATACCCTGAAGGATAATGGAAACAATGAGAGGGACAAGAAAAACCCTAAATAAGCCCCAAAATGGGCCTGTCCTGAAGACGCAATGCACGGAAAACTATTGTGCTCGAATGAAAAATAGGACGAACTTTTTTTTTTTTTCAAAATTATTATTCCTTCGATCTGGAAAAACAAATCATTTTATGTTTCGTTTCGAGGCAGTTCTGTGGGAAAAAAACATCGATATTCGAAGATTAGAAAAACAACAGGAAAGAAAAAGGTCCTGATTCTCGTGGTGACACCTCGTGAATTTTTCCTTTATACCTGATCTAGTTGGGGGAGGGGAGGGGTACATGGGTTATCCCGATCTACGATCTTTCTTGAGCTCCCCGTTGTCTTATTTACCCGCAGTTCATTCTCTTCGGCTTGTACCTTTTGGTAACTGCGCGTCTCACACGAATGAATCCACAGAGAAGAGGCTTCTCTCGCTCTTGTCTCTTGTCGCGTGAACAATGAGAGAAGAAGAGATAGACAAAGAGAGAGAGAGAATTTGTCTCGTAATCGAGCGCAAAAATGCCTCAGGGTCGTGTCTCGAATTCGTTAATCTCTTTTTCCCTCGACACTATATTCTCTCTTCGTCCAAGTGGACCAAGTGGATCTTCATTCTTCCACGTCTTATTCTCTGCAGTTCCTCTCGAGTAATTCCTACGACAAAGCTTCCATTGTCTAGCTTTTCCATCCATGGTCACCTCGGGAATTCTCAAGCCGACCTTTCACCCTCATCTGCATAAAATTGTTTATTAAATTGTTGCAAAAAAAATCTGAGATTCGATCACATGAGCTTCGTGCATGTATCATTGAGCCGAAGTCACGTGGTTTCATTCATGGCTCGCGCTTATATACCGACGAACCTACACACGCACACAGACATGTATACATATATATATATATATATATATATCATACATACACACACACACACATATATATATAGAAGGCTAGACGAGTGCCCGAGAAAAGAGGATGATACGGTGCGCCGAACGAGTAAATGGATGTGGCGAGAAGCTTCTGTCTTTCCTACCCTCAATCTGCTGGGTGAACGAGAACGTGTGTTACGGACGTACTACATGGTCGAGGCGATCCTATGTGCTGTGAGAATTGTGGAGGAGTCGCGATCAAATCGTGTTTGAGTCAACCTCGTGGATATTCTTGCTCAGCAAGGGATGAAGTCATCGCTATAGATAGAAAAACATGTGCAAGGGATTTTATACGGTCAGGGTATACGACGAGACTCGGTGTGGTCGATGGTTAAACACTTCTGTGGTCCTACAAACATTAGGGGTTGTCGAGACTCCGTATCGTCTGCGATACATGTTGATCGAACCCTCTCCTGTTTGCGGGATCCTCGGTACACCCAGATGGGATGAACAAGTGTCATGACCATGTCCAGACTTCCATAGCTATGGAGCCTGGCACTAAAAATCCATGAGGAACCCCCCGAGTTCGATCGATTCGGTCCTTGGTGTGAGGAACTCCCATACGTTTATACGGTCGAGATATCGAACCAATCTCAGTGGGCCATGACCACAAATGGTTGAAGACGAGGCTCGCACCACTTTGCGAGCACATCGCTTAAGGGATGATGAAATCGGTGTCGTCGATGGTCAAAAACTTTTGTAGTCCTACAAACATTAGGGGTTGTCTAGACGCCGTATCGGATGCGATACATGTTGATCGAACCCTCTCCTGTTTGCGGGATCCTCGGTACACCCAGATGGGATGAACAAGTGTCATGACCATGTCCAGACTTCCATAGCTATGGAGCCTGGCACTAAAAATCCATGAGGAACCCCCCGAGTTCGATCGATTCGGTCCTTGGTGTGAGGAACTCCCATACGTTTATACGGTCGAGATATCGAACCAATCTCAGTGGGCCATGACCACAAATGGTTGAAGACGAGGTTCGCACCACTTTGCGAGCACATCGCTTAAGGGATGATGAAATCGGTGTCGTCGATGGTCAAAAACTTTTGTAGTCCTACAAACATTAGGGGTTGTCGAGACTCCGTATCGTCTGCGGTACATGTTGATCGAACCCTCTCCTGTTTGCGGGATCCTCGGTACACCCAGATGGGATGAACAAGTGTCATGATCATGTCCAGACTTCCTTACCACATAGCCCAGTGGCTATGTGGCTTGGCTGTAAAAATACACAAGGACAAAGTCTTGTCCATTGGGTCCACGATCCAACGTACTTTCGTATTTTTGGGGGATGAAGACATGGGAGAAATTTCAGTGGGTCATCATCACAAACGATTCCAGATTAGACAATGCTCGACACAGATATTGAAACTTTTCCAACATGGAGATTTAAGATTGTTGAAAGTTTGTTGGGTTTATTAACAGATTCTTGAGATCAGCAATCGTTTGCGTTAAATAAATTTTAAAATATGATCGTATATCAAAATAAACAACTTTTGACTTTTTTAACTACGGTTATCAGGCTCGAGGCTAGCAGAGAACAGCTTGGGATAAATAATAAAACAAAAGAAGCGCCGATCACCCACGATATATCAGAGATCAGCACCACCAGATCCAAGAATTCACGTACGTCGAGCAAACGGTCAAGAATTCCTTCGCCCCTGGCAAAAATTCCATGCCTGCGAGTCTTTTACTGGCTCGTTCCACATCCTCCTTCCAACTCTTCCTTGTCTCCTTTATCCAAAGAGGGACAACAGGATTTTGAACGATAAATACGCGCCGGTTATAACTCAATATCGGCCATAGGGCGCGAGCCAAATGGGGGCCCAGGGGTTTAAGAGGGGCGGAGGGGCGGAGGGGGGGGGGGAGAAGAGGTGAGGAGCAAGATCGAGAGAGAAAGCTAGCCAAGAGAAACAAGATCGAGACGGCAAAGAAGAGAGAAGAGCAGGGCAAAAATGTTTGGGTTCGACCTCGAGGGCACAGAGAGCGAGGGAACATTAAAAGGGAGAGGACATTAAGAACCGCCACAGATCTTGTATAAGGATCCCTTGTGTCTCGCGACCCAGAGAGAGATAGAGACAGAGACAGATAGAGAGAGAGAGAGAGAGAAACTAACGCGAACACTCGTGGAATCGCGGGTGAGGAAAGAGGAAAAAGAATGTGCAGAAAAAAAGAATTGCGAGAGCCACGGAGAGAGAAGCGGTAGATAAAGGAAGAGCAGATAAAAAAAAACCAGCTACGATAAACTTATGGTGCCATACTGAAAGAGAGAGAAGAGGGAGAAGAGGAGAAAGAGAGAGAGAGAAAAGAGCTCGAGAAAGGGCATATATAGACAGTAGGGATGCTCACGTATGAGGCAGAACCTCATAACTCCTTATAATGTCCTCTTCCGCGGATGCCCAGCATACACCCCCATTCCAATGGTCCTGTGCATGCCCACTCGCACGGAGACATTTTGTGAACACACTACAGACACACATGTTGGACCATTTGAGAGTGTATGGAGGCTGCGCAATGGAAAGTACTGATGGAGCGAGAGAAAGAGAAGGACTGGTCGCGGGTACGTAATACAAGGCGAGAGACGTGGTCGTTGTCGTTGTCGTCGTTGGGCGCCGTGCTCTCGAGGAGGGAACCATACCTATCTCTTCATGCCTATATGCCTGTCCAGCAGCACGAGAACCACCACCAGGAGCATCTACGTGTGCTCATTCTGTCTGTCTGTCTCTCTCTCTCTCGCTCCCTGCCCCGTTCGTTTCTCTTTCACTCTCTTTTTCTCTACGAGGGGCTGCCCTGCTACACCTATATATATATATATATATATATATATATTGTATGTAAGCGCGCCATAAGGCTAAGTGTAGTACTCGTGAAGCCTTTTCCTCCACCTCATTCTTTCCTCTTTCCTTGGCGTTTCCTTCGTCGCAATGGAGGACCAAAGGGTGGGAGGGAACCAACAAGCAGACTCACGTATTCCTCACGTGAAAAAAAATAAAAAAGAGAGATGAGAGAGAACTCCGCGCAGCAGCCCCGCGCGCGCGATGTATTCGAGAAGACTCGCCCGCCCGTTATATTCGACATTGTGGAATACGTGTGTATGCAACGAAGCGGCCATCCTCCTTATGTAAGTTTTTCTTTTCTTTCTTCTTTTACTTCCATCGTGAATTCTTCGATCTTTCTCGCTCTTTCGTTTCCACTTTGACTCATGACCATTTTCCTTCTTCGTCCTTTCGCCCTTTCAACCCCACCATGGATGGTCACGTCTGTATATATATATATATATATATATATTTATACGTAAGGGCAGTATGGATATATCCTGTAAGGACTCTTGGCTTTTGCCATTTCTTGCTGCAGACTCAGAGTGAAACGATCAAGAGAGCGGAGAGTGGTAGGGGTGGAGGGGCGGAGGGAGTTAATCTTGATATAATGGCCGCGAGCAAATGTCGCAGGGAGAAAGAGAGGGAGTAGAGAATCCGCGAAGACAATAGTCCCAAGATATATCGTTAGTTTGGACCTTTTTCGCGTTTGGTCTCGACCACCCCCGTACCGCGCCTTTTATGCCTCTCCCCCCTCCTCCCCCTAACCCCTCTAGCTCCTCTTCACCTCTACGACACGCCATTATAAGCTCTGCGGAAGAAGTATATAAGAGAGGAGGAACTCGCGAATCTTTATTTCCATCTCGAGGAGTGCACGAAAGCAGCCAGGGTGTCGCGGAGTCAGAACAGACCTTTTGCTCTTTGGCTTCGGATGTTTTTTGTTTTTTTTTTCAACTGTGCCATTTTGTGCAATTTTTGGGATTTATGGCTCGAGGCTGGAAGTCATAAGAGTTATCAGGCCTTCGTAATGTGACGGACAAATTATCGTTGCATTTACGAAAAAAAAAAAAAATATAATAATTTGTAAGTTGGGCAAAATTATAAATGTTTGTAAGTCGAAAAAAAAAAAAAAAATCCAACTTGCTCTATATCACATCTTTTAGCCTCCAAAGTCTGACAGAGTTGACCCCCCCATGAAAATCATAATCTGATCTCGTATTAAAGATCTACTCTGCTTTCTCCTCCCTCGTGCACAACACACACACATACATAGATGAACGAGCTATATATGGGCAACCCTATTTTTATGCAGATCGGGAGAACCCAGAGAGCGCCCGGAGGTGGGAAGATCCGGCCCCGTAAACGCTTTATAATCTCTGCGTATGGATGTACAGTATTAGTAGTATATATATATATATATATAGTATATATTTATATATAGCATATATATATATATATAAAAGTTCTCCCTCGCTCGTTCCTCGTTTCGTTCGTAAGGCAGCTGCTGCTGATGCTCCGTTGAATCGCTCTCGAGTCTTTTCTTTCTCAAATATATACATATGTATATATATATATATACATATATATATCGCAAACGAGAGACTCTCTCTCCTTTAATCGAGAAATCGATACCCATTTTATGCGGAAATCTCATTCCATCTCGCTTCACTAAAACGAGCTTTACCTTTTATTTTATTTTTTATTTTTTCATTATTATTATTTTTAACCTACGTGTATCCTTTCAATATTCAACCATGCTGGAATAAACGATCTCGTTTCTTCGTTCGGTTTACAGTATAAATTACGTTATTATATCTCGATTGTTGGCGAGAGTTTGTCCAGGCTCGTGAAGATGAGGATTAGCGAAAGAAGAAGAGAGAGAGAGAGAGAGAGAGAGAGA
>OY769905.1:5671103-5698323 GCA_963669185.1 Dyspetes luteomarginatus
TTTTTTTCGAGTTCTCCCCCAGTCACCCTCCTTGGCAGCTCTCGCATATATATACCTGCGGGGCCCAAGTCCATTCAGGTATTTAGACAGGGTGCATCCGCTTCTCTCTTTTTCTCTTCATCGCCCTCTCTCTCTCTCTCTCTCTCGCTGACTCTCTCACTCTCACTCTCTTCAAATCTTCTCGTATCTCGTCTCTATTTTTAGAATAACATCGCACCCAGTCTGTGCCCCTCGACACAGAGTGCTGCTGCTCTTCTTCTCACTTTTAAAATAAATCTTAAAAATTCCTACTGGGAAGATTAAAAAAATAAAATAAAAAAAAAATATATCATCGAAAATGTGGGGGGAAAAAAAATTTAGACATATTGTACTGCGAGCAGGACATTTACGATCGTTTGTATGTACATACATATATCGATATAATCATTACGTATAAATACTGACGTTAAAATGCATAGTGAATGATCGTATCACACGAGTCAACGGTATTTTTATTTTTCTCATATTATTCCCAGCAACGATGAAAGTTGACTGATAGCGTTTTTTTTTTTTTTTTTTTACTATTTCTACCGGTCTATTAATGTATTTAAAAAATATTCAAGAATCTCAGTTTTCACACTCGCATGGAGGTAAAAAATTTACATGTCTATATATTATACCAGTGGTAATATGAAATACTGTTAAATTGATCAGGCTAATTGATATCGTCTGAGAGAGAGAGAGAGAGAAAGCGAGAGAGATGGAAATAATATTGATGGAAATTAGCGTGCTGAACCGGTATCGAAAAAAATATGACTCAGGATGAAGCAGCGCGGCGGAGAGTCGAGACACCTGGATGAGGCGCGAGATGCTCCTGAGCGAAGGAAGCTGCATCTTTAACATTTTATATATAAATATATATATATATATATATATACTATATATATATATATATATATATATATATATATATATATATATGTATATATAAATATAAATATATCCTACCTACCTATATGTACTACCTACTGTAGCAGGTAGTACATATATATGTACGATGACACGTACGTTTGTACGTGTGCGGGCTCGGGTCTCGCACGCGTGAGGAGATCTCTCTCCGAGAGTCTCTCTCTCTCTCTCTCTCGGACTTCTCCCGCTTTTACCTGTTCTGTAGGGCTGCTGAGATGAGACGCCGATGATCCACGAGGAGGCCCCCGGGGCCCCTCTATATAACTCGGTCTTGCGGTGGAGCGAAAGGTGGAAAGGGAAACGAGACGTTTCGGTGAAAATATAAAACTACAGAGAGCCTGGTTTAGAGATGGGTTCTTTAGAGGATCGAGAGAGTTGGTAGCAACGGACAAGACAGCCGACATCTCCGCCCTTTGCTATATAGCAGCTCGCTCTCTCTCTCTCATTCTCTCTTTCTCTCTTTCTCTCTTTCTCTCTTTCTCTCTTTCTCTCTCGCTCTCTCTTTCTCTCGCTCTCTCTCATTCTCTCTTTCTCTCGCTCTCTCTCGTTCTCTCGCACCCGCACGCTCCCAGATTTGTAACAGTATACCCCAGCGAGAGAGAATCTTCGTGGACCCACAGCGAAATACACGTATATGGGGGGGATGGCCATATATATATACACAGAAACGAATCTCTTATTCTGGAGACTTTTCCTCTTTATGTCATAAACGAGCAATTTAACTGATTTTTCATTTCTTATATTCAATATTCGTGTGTGTAAAATTAAACGTTGACGAATAAGGGAAAACAGAAGCTACGAGAATGAAGAGAGAATGAAGAAAAATTGCAGAAAATTTTATGAAAAAATAGGATAGAGGAAGAAAAAGTATAAAAAATATTTTTTTTACAATCGTCCATGGCAGAATAGAGTAAAAAAAAATATTAATTTTTACGTGATTATATCTGGGCTCTTATTGGACCGATTTAGGATTAATTGTAGTGTTTTAAAAAGGCCAGAAGTCGACTTAGATAATGGCGTTTAGACAATCTGTATATGTTGGTTTTGGTAGTCTTGGGAGTGCTTTGAAAATCGCTAAGAATCGAGTAGAAGGCAGTTGGGAAAGTAGCAAAGATCGATCGTTCCAATTTAAAAGTCTGTCAAATATTTAAAAAAAATTACAGCCTATTGAGCCAAGCATCAATCAGGATTGACACAAAATGAAGTCACGAATTTATCGAAATTTTAGCGTTGAAAAGAATCAAGAAAAATTTATTCTCGTCAATTTTTTTTTAGTCATTCATTTGTACAGTTTTATCGTAAAATATATTTTTTTCTAATATTTTTATCGGTGGTCAAGGTGGCTTTGCAAAAATTGTTCGAGGGCAGGTCAGGGTTCGCCGTGATAGCAGAGATTCACGATCGAGTATTTAATCGTATATCGTATATAGAGAAGGTGGAGGGACAAGAGGGTGTGTGGAGGAGGGACGAGCTGTGGTTAGAAAAATCGATTCTTCCATCGAGAGGAGATATCCAGCACGGTGCTGTCATGGCCACGTATACGCGATCGAAGGTGTAATCGATCGACCACCTATCGAGCCAACGTTCATCCATCATCTCGTTTCGACGACTCTCGCGCGCGCTCTTTTGCCAAGCTTCGATAATCGAATTCTTCTCGTTCTTCTCACCCTCCACCCCCCACGCCGTCCATCGTTCCAGCGACGCGATCGGCTCTCGTTGAGTTCGTCTCGTCAAGCAAAAGAGTGCACACCCCCTTACCTGCCATTTTTACAATTGATTCGATTCGTACAACGCTATGAAACATTCGCTAAATAATCATAATAATAATAATAATAATAATAAGAAAAGATGGATTATTAGCTAATTCTCTCTGGCCACAATTATAATCGATAAACGGATCGAGTGTGTATTACGTGAGACCAAAATGAATTCTATCACAATTTTTACAATCAATTCGGTTCGAACAACGTCGTACAAAAAATTCGCTAAATAATGATAATAATAATGAGAGATGGATTATTATAGTTAATTCGCTCCAACCACAATGTGTGAGATGAAAATAAATTCTTCCGCATGCCAAAATCCATTATCCCCTCTCCCACGCACACAAAATATATATATATATATATATAGAGAGAGAGAGAGAGAGGGAGAGAGAGTCTGGAAGAGCCTTGACCATTATAATTATTTCCCACGAATAATTTGAATATCAATATGAGAAATTAAAAGAATTTTGATCAAATTGTGCTCGTATGTGTTTCCTAGAGAGAGAGAGAGAGAGAGAGAGAGAGAGAGAGAGAGAGTGAGGGGGACGCGGAAATATTTCAAACTTTTTATAATATACGCATATGCGGGAGATCTTGGCCACGGCGAGAATTTCGAAACCCGAAATTTTACTCTCTCCGAGTTCGAACAAAGAAACGAACACGTTCGAAATTCGTCGTTTTTTTTTCTATTTTTTTTTTTTTTTTCTTTTCTTTTTAGTGACAAACACACGTGTTTCGTTGAGAGGCGAGAAGTTTCCAGGAACCAGCATCAATATAACCTGGATTAGATTCGGTGCTTCGACGACGAAATGTTACGACTATCTCTTCCTTTTCTTGACGATGCTTGTTATATATGAGCATAAGCGATTGTGCGTTTAACGACGACGAATGATTATCGTCCCTCTCCCTCTCTCTCTCTCTCTCTCTCTCTCTTTCTCTCTCAGCCTTCACCAAACAACGAAGGCGATAAAATATAACCGAGAACTCTCGTCACCTCCACCTCCCCCCCTCCGTTTCCCCACTCCGTAAAATATAGACGAACGTTACAAATATTAAATATCTATTATTCGTTTAAAAAAAGAAAGAAAAAAAAACGTAAATTACGTGTCTGTTTTGTCGTGGAATTTTTTTTGTCCATCGCCATCTTGGACTAATCCTAGATTGGAGTCTCGCCATAAAAATGGACAATATGAAAAGTAGTCCTTTATGAAAAAATTTATCTTTCTCTCTATTTTTCTGTCTCCAAATATTAAAGAGAAAATTTCGTTGAAAATTTCTGATAAGGTTCTTACCTGCCCACCCCCTAAAATATATTTCTTTGCGACGAAAATACCGAAAAAAAAATATATATATTTATTCTCTCAGCTCGATGAATAGACAATTTTTTATTCTTCTTTGATAACCGTGTCGTTGGGCTTTGGGCTGTACGAAAAAAAAAATATTTTCTCTTCCTCTCGTTGTGTCTGGATCGAGAGTTTTTATAATACGGAAAAACGGAGCTACCCCCTGTGGGGGGTGGCCGGCAACAAGTGACCATAAACAGTTGGGCCAGGAACGAGTCCACTGGCGTAGCTCTTGCAAAAATGTAGCAGCAGACATACATTTTGAGACGAACACACATATATATACACATTTATGTGTGTATGCACATATCTATGTCTATATCCATATATATATACATACCTCTTCCTCTCTCTCTCTCTCTCTCTCTCTCTCTCTCTCTCTCTCTCTCTCTCTCTCTCTCTCTCTCTCTACATATATATATATGTATAGAGAAGAGTTTCCCCCGTGGTCGTCGAGCGGCCGGTCGTTCTGGACAATCGATATATCGAGCGTTCGTGGGCGATTCCATTGGGAACTCCATGTGAAGACAAATACACACACACACACGCACACATACATCATACATTCCAGGGTTTCTGTGGGGTTGCCGTACACACCTTTTCTTGCTTCTACACACACTCCAGTGGTCGAGCTTTTGCCTCTTACTGCTGTGCTTTTCTACCCCTGGTTTGGTGACTTTGGTTGTGTGTACATATAAGAGTGACGCCACAGTATATACTAGTCGATCGTTGTGAAGATACACGCGCTACAGGCTATACACGAGAGGGGTTGAAATCGGGCACGGTTTGCCTGCTTACGTCGTCGTGGGGCTTTTTTTGCGGTAGGCCATGGGCGCTTTAGGTCCAGTCTCGTGCGGTCAGCCGACAAGCTTTTTTCTAGACCGATACTCTCTCTTTCTCTCTTTCTCTCTTTCTCTCTTTCCCTCTTTCTCTCTTTCTCTCGCCCTTTCTCTCTCTCGCGTCTATTCTTTGTAACCCTCACGCACTCTCCTCTGCTTTCTTTCCTTCGTTCTTTTTTTTTTTTTTTACTCTCTTCACTCTCGAAGGTCACGACCTAACATCCTGACGATGACCCGCGAAACAGGTGATTCCACTTTTCCGAAATTCAAGCTGGCGAATCCTTTGGGATTCATTCGTGGATAAATAAATATTTTTTGTACAATTCTCAACTTTTTCATATTGAAATTTGGACAAGATTTTGTTGTGGGATTTTTTTTCAATGATAATGGAAAGTGCGATAATTCATTGACAAAATGAGCGATTACAAATAAATCGTCAGTAATTAGTACACGAAGAATTAATGGGATCGAAAAATGGATTGAAATGGTTCGTTAGAAAAAAGCTTGAAAAAGTGAACGAAGAATTCGCAGTCACGGCTGAGAGAGAGAGAGAAAGAGAGAGAAAAAGCATAGCGAGCTCAGAGAAGAACGAGGGGAGTCTCTCGACGTGGCAATGTTTTAGCGTATTGATCCGGTTGAGGGGGTTTAGTTGAGCTGTGGTGGCAAGAGCGAAAGAGAGAGAGAGAGAGAGAGAGCGAGAGAGAGAGAGAGAGAGAGAGAGAGAGAGAGAGAGAGAGAGAGAGAGAGAGAGAGAGAGAGAGAGAGAGAGAGAGAGAGAGAGAGAGAGAGAGAGAGAGAGAGAGAAGAGAGAGAGAAAGAGAGAGAGAGAGCTTGGCTGCGGAGAAAGAGAACGTGAAGAGGCGAAAGAGAGAGAACGCGCAGGGTCTGACGCGATAGTGGCCAGTGCGGCGGGGGTGAAAGAAAGACAAACGAAGCAGGAAAGACAGGGTAGGAAACGCGAGAGATATAGGTGGGGAGGGGGTAAAAACTGGACGGCGGCACTTACCCGCTCATAATCACCCCAGAGTCTCGGCCACCCTCTACTTCCCCCGACTCATCCCCCCCCCCCCCCATTGGCTCTACAGCTAAGAATTCTACAACTCTGCACTTGCTCCGCCACCAACACACAAATATACACCAATACGCAAAGACACACACGCACACACAGGCTTGTGATAAATGGATATTTGTGGGTATCTATACGAGTACGAAGATACGGAATTAAACTCATCCACAAATACTCTCGTAGGAATGAGCGTCGAGAAATACTGTGAATTCTGACAGTTGGAGAAAAAACTCGCCACATTTATTCATGAATTTTCTACAATAAAATCTTCGCATATTCGCTGGACACGCTGACATAAATGGTTTTATTTTATTTTAAAAAATAATTTTTTACCAATGGAGAAATAAATATTTGGCTATTTTTGGTATTTTTGGGTTCAGCCTAATAAAATTTGTCAATTATTACGAAATTTTTTTACTCCTTTTTGTGGGAGAAATTAATTTTGTTGGACTTGTGAAATTTCGGAATGATAATTGAATATTTATTTCATCGAGTTTGATAAAAAATTTGTTAACATTAAATGAGTAATTTTCTTTGATTTGTTTTGCATTTACGTAAACGAATTTATACTCTGCGATAAAAAATAAAAAGTTAATTTATGAACATGAAAGTTTTTTTTTCACCCTTTAGCATTTACTACACTGAAATATAAATCGTGTCATCTGCTTCAGGCCTAGTTCGCAAACTTCAATGTTTTAATGAAAAATTTATGAAAAAATAACAATGTCCCGCTCGTCTTTACATTTCTCACGTTCTATATAAACCTTTTCCACTCGAGCTCGAGGAATTAATTCTTATCTATGGCTAACTCTCGATCATTATTTATCCATATTTATGGATCTACCAGTACGAAAAGATGGAAAGTTAAACTCATCCACAAAGTTCATCTCGCAGCAATGAGCTTCGAGCACGTATAAAATGTTTCTACCTCAATTTTTCACAAAGTTGAATAAAACCTTGTAGCATGTGCTCGAGATTTTATAAGTTGAAATAACCCAAAATAAAATAAATAAATAAATAAATAAATAAATAAATAAATAAATAAATAAATAAATAAATAAATAAATAAATAAATAAATAAATAAATAAATAAATAAATAAATAAATAAATAAATAAATAAATAAATAAATAAATAAATAAATAAATAAATAAATAAATAAATAAATAAATAAATAAATAAATAAATAAATAAATAAATAAATAAATAAATAAATAAATAAATAAATAAATAAATAAATAAATAAATAAATAAATAAATAAATAAATAAATAAATAAATAAATAAATAAATAAATAAATAAATAAATAAATAAATAAATAAATAAATAAATAAATAAATAAATAAATAAATAAATAAATAAATAAATAAATAAATAAATAAATAAATAAATAAATAAATAAATAAATAAATAAATAAATAAATAAATAAATAAATAAATAAATAAATAAATAAATAAATAAATAAATAAATAAATAAATAAATAAATAAATAAATAAATAAATAAATAAATAAATAAATAAATAAATAAATAAATAAATAAATAAATAAATAAATAAATAAATAAATAAATAAATAAATAAATAAATAAATAAATAAATAAATAAATAAATAAATAAATAAATAAATAAATAAATAAATAAAATTACAATGTAACGGGTTCTTAAGGTCTCTCACATTCTATAGACCTTTTCCACTCGAGCTCGAGGAATTAATTCTTGCCTACATGACTCTCGATCATTATTTATCGCTCCATGTCTATATATATATATATATATATATTGACGGAGCTGGAAGTTAGCGAAGGGAATCGATCTGATGTTACACGACCGCAGCAACGCAACGGACTAATATTACTTGTAAGGCTTGTAACATGTAGTAAGAAAGTTAGGTAAGAGCTTTTCAAATGCAAAAGTAGCAACTGTGCCCCCTGGCTAGTTCTCTTCGCAGAGAGGAATATATGTACATACGAAGGTTTACTTGAGTGTGCGGGTGCGAGTGTAGGGCCACCCTTTCCTTATGTATGCACACCCTTGAATAATTGCCGCTCATTCGCTCAAATTATCCCGTAGTTTCCGCGTCGGGCGAATGTTAAGTCATAATAACACTCTTGGGCAGCTCTCTCTCTCTCTCTCTCTCGCTTTTTAATTCTCTCTTTGGCTGACTCGTCGCTCTCTTACTGGTATAGCGTGAGCTCTCCTGGTCTTATATACATACACATCTCCTGGCTTTAATATATATATATATAAATATATCCTGGATTTAATATATATGTATATATATATATATATATATATATCCTGGCTTTAATATATATATATATATGTAATAAATATATATACACGTATATGTTTGATATATATAGTTATACAGGGTATTTTGTTGGGGTTGTGGCACGTTTTGTATGGTTCACGAGAGTCCGCGGTCCGCGCTCACACATCCGAGTTCGCTCAAAGTTCTCCTTCGGTGTCTTCTCTGATCGCTTCTACGTAAACACGTTCGCCATGCCAGAAGGACTCGAGAACGTTTGCACGCACAATATTTTCTCTCTTCCTCTCTCTTTCTCTATCCACCCCTGCTAAATGCGTTACGTGGAAGAAATAAAATGCACCGATAGGTCGAAGGGAGAGAGAACTCTAATACACATAACAGAGGCAGAGAAGAAAAGTATATATGCGGCACGAGGCATATATATGCACGTCATTACTTTTATATTTGCGCTCAAAGTATATATAATATCGTTGCATACCAATATATATATAGTATATTTAATTAATACTTTATATTAATTAAATTAAATTAAATTAAATTATTGCATATATATATGCAAAAGCCAGTATGAATATTTTAGATGCAATTTAATTTAATACCATTTTTTCATTTTGTCTTTCAGAAGGAGCCTCCAGTTCTATGCTGGCGAAGCCAATCTGTAAGTAAATCGTCAATCTTCTAAAAATTATATTTGGCTAATCAAATTTTTCCCATCAAAATTAATTAATATTTTAAAAAATAATTTTTCAAGCTACGAAAAATTAGAGGAACACTTTGAGGAAATGTTTACAGTAATTATTTCATAACTTACAATTTTAATATCAATCTTTGTCAGGATCAAATAATTTGATCTTGGACAGACATTTTTTTAAATTACACGATATATTGAGAACAATTTTCAATTATTCACGATTTTTTTATTCGCGTTGCCATTATCGAGTACTTTTCACTGTCTCTCTCCTCGCCCGGTACTTCTCGCGATCAACGCCTTTCTGTCGGTATAACTTGACACGTCGTCGGATAACCTAACCGGTGAAAATGCACACAAGCACGAAGGGGCTCTCCTGGGGTGGTCAGAGGAGACGCGACGCGCACCAAACGATTACTTACTCACCTCCAACATTCTCTCTCTCTCTCTCTCTCTCTCTCTCTCTCTCGCGATGTATAGCGAATTAACGACGAATAACCGCGGGAAAACCGGTTGCTCGTTTGTATATACGAACCGCGATGTGTCCAACATTATTATATATATATATATATATATACAACTCGATCCTTTTCTTCTATCATTTGTCTATATGTATATATATATTATATTCCTCTCTTTATCCGCGTATTTATATACTCAAAGGAGCATTCCTCGGGACGGTTTAGTCCCGACGCGAATTAATGAAAACACGCGGACGAGCTCGCACTGATAAAGCGAATAGTGTAGAATCTTTTCTCTCTCTCTCTCGCTCTCTCTCTCTCTCTCTCTCTCTCTCTCTCTCTCTCTCGCACTCTCACTCAGCACACATCCTGAGCTTTCTTTTTCTCTTGTAGCGACTTTTTTTTCGCCCCGGAACTTCTTTATCTCGGTCTGGTGAAGAAAACGAACGAGAAAAATAATCTCAAGTACGCAAAATCGCATTACGCATTCGTCGAATTGCAATATAGTTGTTATTAAATGATAATAATAA
Organism: Dyspetes luteomarginatus; assembly: GCA_963669185.1. NCBI lineage: Eukaryota > Metazoa > Arthropoda > Insecta > Hymenoptera > Ichneumonidae > Dyspetes > Dyspetes luteomarginatus. Next base: position 5,681,014 of record OY769905.1, read on the forward strand.
TAATAATAATAATAATAATGTTGAGGCGAAAGCTGCGAGTTTCTCTCGAGTATTTACCGATAAAAGGTGGAATGCGAACGCGATTAATTAACGATCAATTCTCGCTCGTGAAATGTAATAATTATACTTGTTGTAAATTTTTTATAAAAATATAGAGACATGTCCGGAGACTTTGTAGAAATATTTTATGCGAATTATGTGATTTTATTATTTAGATTTATTTTATATATGGGAATGAGAAACGATCGGATGACCCAAACTGTAAATTATTATAATTATTGTAGGCGCGTTACGAGTAATTATTAATGGGCAACGAGGTAATTATAAAAAAATAAATAAATAAAAAAGGCCACACGGGACAATGAAAAGTTGAATCACAGCGACAAAACGTATCGAGCCAGAGCTCGACAACACGTTATAATGTGCAATTTTTGTATTGTTTCACCCGAGAGTGGCGGGCAGGAAGTAATTTTTTTTTTATTTCTTTTTTTATTACGGGATACTTCCGTTTTTACAGACACATATTTTGTTTATATAAAAAAAAACGATTTGCAGAATGACAAATATGACGATATAAGAATTCTCTTCACCCGCTATTTTGCAAGTCAACAATTGATCGCTATTTTTTTTTTTTCTATTTCGTTTATTCGATCGTTCGCTGCAATAAACTTTTGCTGTATAATAATACCAGAAATGATCGCACGCGATCACGTGTCAGCAAAAGCAGAGAGAGAGAGAGAGAGAGAGAGAGAGAGAGAGAGAGAGAGGTTGTTGCCACAGAGGTAATTAAGGAGCGACGTTAATTTCCGAAAAAACGGAAAAAAAAAATTACGCTTATGGCGCAGAGAGCCGATGCGATCATCTGCACGGTGGCTGGGGGGGCGGGGGGGATTTTGAGGGCGATTACATCAACGCGCAATGAGCATGGTTCTCTTTTTTTTTTTTTTTTTTTTTTTCAACACAGAACAGACATAGAGATCAGTTATATATTTTTATCGCATGCGGCACAAATGAGAATACGAGAGATGCAAAGTTTCAAATGTATACGTGTGAGAGAACGAGATGAACAAAAAGTCGCGATGAACGAACTGCGTTTCTGCCGCTTCGCTGATCTCGATTACGTGTAGATATATATATATACGAGCTAAATATATATATATATATTTATATGTATATATATATATATATATATATATATATATATATACGATAATAAATACGAGCTGAATGTATATATATATATATTCAGCTCGTCTCACGAATTCCGGTAATTATCATAATTGCCCGGCTCGTCTGTGTCGGATTCTCCGCGCCCAAATCGGACGTTCCCGCAACACGCTCGACTCGCCATTTTTTTTTACCTCTCATCCGATAAAATGCAACAAAAACATACAAAATTTCGAGTTTGAGTTAATTGACCATAAAAATGGAGTAATATAAAAAAATGTATACAATTTTGAAACATTCTACGAATTTAGAAAAGTCTGTTATTATGTACAGAATCGAGTTTGAAAAAAAAAAAAAAGTATGAAAATGATAATGTCTCTCGTGGACATGAGAATACAAAATTTAAATTTGACAATTTTAATACCCAACTTTGAATCCTTTCGAAAGATTTATAATTAGTAATTTGCTTCATGCTTGATTCGCCATTTTGTTTTAAACTCTCTTACAATAAAATTTGATAAAAACAATAAATTTCGAATCCATAAAAATGAAATAATAAAATATATTTGAGTCGAAAGAATTGTAAGAGGTGAAGAAAAAAAATTATATTTATGGTAACCCAGTGAAAAATTTATGAAAATTACAGCTGCTGTCACGAACGTGAGAATATAAAGTTTAAAATTGACAATTTTTGGCTCAACCTCGAGAACCCTCTTGAACAGTTTAATAATGAGTGGTTTGCTTTATAACGCATTCACCGCGAACACGATGAGAAAAAGAGAAAGAGGGAGAGAGAGAGAGAAAGAGAAAGAGAGAGAAAGAGAAAGAACGCAGGTGGCAATTTTGCCCCTCGTTAGTCCTTACCATTGATTATTTAACGATGGAAAAACTGGACTCACGTTGACACTGAGCCATTTCTACAGCTATATAATCGCGTGAGTTCATCCCCTTTTTCGTTTCCCCACAAAGGTACACTTTAAACTCTGTCGCGATCATGCATCGAGCGGACTTGCGGATATTCGAGCTTGTGTGCAATCTCGTCGATTGTCAACGCGTGTCTCACATTCAGGGTCGACCGTTTTTTATTCTAACACGACATTTTTTTTTCCCCTCGTATAATTTTTTTTTTCTTTTTTTCTTCACGGATCGGAAGCAAATTTTTCTTCATCGTGCGTTTTTTTTCTCCCCTTTTTTGTTTCACCACAAAGTATAGCCTAAACTTTCTCTCGAAGTAATATTTGCACTCTTGTCGATGGTCAACGCGTGGCTAATATTCAGGGTCAATCTTTTATTTTTTTCATTGTAACGCCACATTCCCCCTCCCCCTCCCATATAATATTTTCAATGGTGGAATGTAAAGCAAATTTTTCTTTCTCACTCGTGAGTTTTCCTCCATTTTTCATTCCGCCATAAAATTTATTTAAAATTCTTCCAGTCATACATTGTCAAGCGAATTAAATTTTCCCACCACGTCTGAAATATTCTCGATTTAATCAAGAAATATCTCAAATTAGGGGTTAAAATTTGAGATATTCAGGGCCTTATTTTTCAACAGGATCTTTTCGTGTTTTTTTTTTTTAACAAATTTTACATGACGCATTTGCGATACAGTTGAATAATCGAATGAACTTTCATTTTTTTTTCTGCTACCCCTTTCTTCACTTTTTTTTCGAGTCCCCCTTCTCGCACCCTTATTGAATACAATCGAACACCCTCCTCTCTCTTTTCACCCTCGCTCACGTACATACTTTTCTCTTATTTTCTGCAAAATTACACGTTACTTGCATTATAAGTTATGCGAAACGATAATGCACGTAAGCACCCTCGCACTTTTTCTACTTATTTCTATCCATTTTCCTCCCCCCTTCCTCCCTGCCTCTCTATCTCATAATGCACTTTGGCGCCACGCTAAGAGTCCCAACCGTCAGACTGTATGTGCGGTTTCTCTCTTACTGGTTATAAGCGAGTGTACTTATACTTCACTTTCAGTAAATATATATATATATATAGGCAGGATATATAGAGTTGGGAGATTGTGCGTGATATTTTTCGCTAGCGAGCTTTTTCCTTCGATTAATTATTTTCTCGAAAATTAATTATCCGCGACAGCGAGATAGAGAGAGAGAGAGAGAACGAAAGGAAGAACCACCCACGTACTGTGGCTATATATATATATATATATATATATATATATATATATATAAAGTACGTAAAGGATGCTGGACGTGCCCGGTTGTGTATCAGCTTGTCCATTTGCTACTATAGTACATATAACTATATGTATGAACGAACCAACCCCTTTCCTAACAAGACACATTATAAGTTTTTCTCAGGGGTTAATTCCATCGACGATACAGCACATTCTCGCTCTCTTTTCTGATCCCTTCTCTCGCTTATATCCGCCAAGAAGCAGCCCAAGAGCCACGTGAACCCACGTCTTTCTCCCTCGTTGTTGCAAGAAACACCCCCCCCCCCCTACCCCCTTAAACGTCCGGTCTCCTCTCTTGGACTAAGAGGGCCGCTAAGAGTTCGTATACGAGAAAGTCTCGATGGTTAATTAAACGCATAGATCACCACCCACCCCTTTTTTCATCCCTCTCGTTTCGCCAAGCTGACCAACACGAGTTATATAAAGCAACCCCTTGGAGGTCCGCGAACGCCACCGCACCGAGAGCACCAGAGAGAGTTTTATAAGTCTCTCTCTCTCTCTCTCTCTCTCTCTCTCTCTCTCTCTCTCTCTTTCTCTCTCTGAGTGCCCCATCGACCCACCGGATATTATCCCGTTCTCTCGCTCATCCACATTGAACACACAACATTCTTTCACACTTTATAATCATTTTTAATCCTCCCACTGTTCACATATATACTACACAGATATAGCATTTATAATATTACCAAACGATAATTCATACATTTTATATGATTTTTGATTTTTATTTCTCCCTATATCGAAGAAGTGTGTATAAGTATTATAATGCCAAGGAAAGAAGATGAGGAAGGGAGAGAGAGAAAAAAAAAAAAGGCCCACAATCGTTAAATTTTTTCCACCTCGATATGAACCTTAAATTAAGCCGAGAGATGAGCACCATGCAGAAGCGCAGTTAAAGCTGACTTGTACGAGCGAGAACGCGTGTGGGGCCTGACTCGTTCGAGAGTTTCTCCCTCTCTCTGAGTAATATATAGGATATATATATATATATATATATATATATATATATATATATATACACAGCATATAATATTTCTCATTTTTCTAACCCTCCCCCTTTCTCGTCAATATTTTATTTCGTGAAGGAGATCGCCACTAGCTGCCTCATCTCTTGGGCTTCCTACTCTCCACGCCCACGTGTGTCCCGCGCGCGACACTCGTATATAACTATATAGTAATGTATATATATATATATATATATATATATATATATATATATACATATATATAGCTGTTTAAGGATATACGCGAAGCGGGAAAGCATCTCGTAGAGGCACTCACACTCTTTTACTCTCGAGGATGGGCCACCGAGTGCATACCGGTTTTCTTCACTAAAGATAAAGAAAAGTGTCTATATATATTTGTGTGTAGAGGAAAGATAAAAAAAAAACACACACACATCCTGGCCACGGGCTTGACCCTCTGCAACGCACAGACAGGCAAAGACACTCACACTATGATAATCACTCATTATGGTTAACACCACCCGGTGACCCTAGCTCATTCCCTCTGACCAGAACACATTTATCGAGCCCCGAAAAAAAAAAAAATATATATATATATATGTATATAGTTATAACATATATCGACTTATACTAGCTATCCATTTATACAGCTCTTGAATGAATGTGCCGGAAGAAATTTTTTACCCATATCGAAATCTTTTTTTTTTCATCATCGAATCTCGTTGGTTTTTTTTTTTTTTTAATGCGTGGGCTTTAGAGAATTTTGTGAGAGGAAATATGACTTTTTGAGAATCTCTCATTAATCAAAAAAATATTATTTTTATCTGAAAAATTGATTCGTGATGAATTTTACAAGAAATTCTGTTCTTCAATTGGAATAATTAAATGACAGAAAAATTGACATTTCTCCAATATTCCATCGTTGGATATATGAAAATATTTCTCGTGAAATTCTTCGTTAAATATCGTTAAAAATATTATGTAAATATTAATATTAATATCAACGAAATAATGCATCGTATCATGGGTGAGATACCTAATACCTGCAAGAGGGGGAAAATTTTAATTGAGTCTGCTCGAGAGTCTCGACTTTTCGCCTCTAATTAATTCCAAGCCAAGAGATGAGGAGAACGAGGGGGTTGGGAGAACAGAGAAATCGCTTGGGTGCAATCTCTGGACAGAGAAATATGTAGAGAGATGCACTATAAATGCCCAGCGAGAGAGAGAAAGAGAGAGAGAGAGGGAGGGATGAAAACAGATGCATAGTCTCAATCTCTCGGTTATCGTCGACATTTGCAAAAGATGCTGCAAGTAAGAAGAGAGAGAGAGAGAGAGAGAGAGAGAGAGAGAGAGAGAGAGAGAGAGAGAGAGAGAGAGAGAGAGAGAGAGAGAGAGAGAGAGAGAGAGGGAGGGAGGGAGAGAGAGGGAGAGAGAGAGAGGGAGAGAGAGAGAGAGAGAGAGAGAGAGAGAGAGAGAGAGAGAGAGAGAGAGAGAGAGATAGAAAGAGGGAGGGAGAGAGAGCGAGAGACGGGGATAGAGGGAAAGGGAGGGAGAGAGTGAGAGAGAGAGAGAAAACCGAGCGCCGGGCGCGCGCGAACAAATTAGCTCTCTATCTGAAACAACTTCTTGGAATAGCCGTTACTCACGTGCGTGCCGAGCAGAGAGAAATAAGAGAGAAAGAGAAAACCGCGAGGAGAACTCGAACTAAAAGTTGTGTGTGACGCGCGCGCCACCGCAGCGCTAACCCCACTAAAAAGAGGAAGAATCACGCCTGTGAAACAGGGAGAGAAAGAGAAACGGAGACGAAAAGAAAAAAATAAAAGGTGAACCAAAAAAAAAAAAGAAAAATTATTTAGCTGAAACCAAGAAGGTCGAAGAACGATGAAAAAAGGAGACGGAGCCAAATTTCGAATTTTTTAACCTCACGAGAGACGTTCTATTCGCTGCAGGCTTTTTTTTACATATATATCACGTGTATTAAAACCTTAAGGGCTTTTATTCCATGCCCATGCGGTTTGCACATTCGCCCTTGTGGTTTTAAGCACGAGTAATGCATAGAGAGATGACTTTGCATCGGCAGGTTGTGGAAGTTTAACAAATCCTCTCGTATGTGTGTGTGTGTGTGTGTGTGTGTGTGTGTGTTGAGAAAATATGCAACGCGCTCCAGGGATAAGAGGATCGTTCGAGGCGTGTTTAACAGCTCGGGATATTTATACGCGTGGAGTCGACTCTTCGCACGACTCTTTTTGTCGTTCGCACGACTCGAAACGAGCAAATTTCTTCTCTCTCTCTCTCCCTCTCTCTCTCTCTCTCTCTCTCTCTCGCTCTCAAGAAACTTTGGGGTCTCAACAGCCGGCGTTTCTACGGTATCTCCTTGATTGCCCGATCCCTAATTAATTCCTTCGCGCTGTACTCTTTGTGGTTTATCTCCAGTCTCGTTTTGTTTTTTTAGTTTGTTTTTTTTTTTTTTTTTTCCGAATCTCGATGGATTTAGTACGCAAACAGGACGAAAAAAAAAACATTCGGTCCTCTTTTTTTATAGGCTGGCAATGAGAGGACAACTTTTTACGTGAAATAAGGCCGATGAAACGTTGAGAGAAAGAAAAAGAATCTTTTCCATTAATGAGAGTGACGTCGTGGTCGGTTGAAATGAATTTTCGTTAAAAGCTCCGAGACAAAATGTTCGGACTCATAAATATATATATATATATATATATATATAAATATATATATATACGTTTGTCCTGTTAATTTTAATCGGTCGCACACACAGAGCGTGGCTTTCACGGGAATTAGAAGGGGTTGGCAGAGGCTCGTAAATGCCCGCTCGACCAAACTGCTCCTGACTTGCTCTGTTCTCTTTCATTCCCTATCGAGCTTTTTCTCTCTATCTCTCCCTCTCTCTCTCTCTCTCTCTCTCTCTCTCTCTCTCTCTCTCTCTCTCTCTATCTCTCCCTCTCTCTCTCTCTCTCTCTCTCTCTCTCTCTCTCTCTCTCTCTCTCTCTCTCTCTCTCTCTCACTCTCTCTCTCTCTCTATCGCACTTTTTCTCTTTCGACACCGCGCTTGATACACCAGGCACGATCGAATGAATCAACAGAGACAATTAATAGCCCGGCTGGCCCCTTTGGAAAGCGTCGGTACAACCCCCCGAGAATGTGCGGACAACAAATCTATCTGTCCAGTTGTTGGGGGCATCTCCTCCGCCCACGATTCTCTCTCTTTCTCTCTCACTCTATTTTTTCTCTTAGTTTCACTCTATGCTAGACTGGATTCGCTCTCGCACCCTTGGCGGTCGCTATTCTCTTCCTCTTGTCCCGCACAGCTTCTCGACCGTTCGACCAGCCGGAACGGAGTATCCACTGTGTATAAAGATCGACGAAGACTCCACCATTTCGTTTATATCGACGTAACATACACTGTTAACGTACCAATACTAAAATACTGGTGAGGGAAGAGCGTCGTTGGTCATCCGTAGAGGGGATGAGTGAGAGAAACTACCCCTATGTCCTAACCCTTGACCAACGCAGCTAAACACACGGAGAGTGCAGTCATGTACAGCTCGAACTCTCCCCTCATATACTCGACGATTAGAGGTGACAGTTTACTTATTTTTCAACATCTTTAACTGACTGAAGAATTTTTTTTTGCTGTACTCAAAAATAATTACAAAATTCGATAATTTTTTTTGGGTTATCAAAATATTAGACAAAGGCAAAATAAATTTGAATATTAAAAAAAAAGCTATAAAAAGCTCCCCAGAGTTAAATATATATTGTTCCTTTTATTAGCGAATATTGTCTCGTATTATATTTTTCAATCAAATTTAAATATTTTTTTATTTATCGAAGTTCTGCACTTTGAAATACTATCAATGACCACTTGAAGGGATGATTATAAAAACCCTCAACTACTTGTTAACTCAGATTCGTGAATTCCAAAAGCTCCAGAAAGTGATTAATGGGCAAACGGGTGAGTGGGGTGGCAAAAATCTCTGCTCACTTAACAAGCAGCCTCGAGGGTTGTTAGCCATCGAGGCGAGGGAGTTACATCAACCCTTTCCTTCGCCGTCTCGTTCCATTGAGTCCTGCAAGACAGATAGAGAGAGAAAGAGAGAGAGAGAGAGACAGAGAGAGCGTGAGGACTTTTCGTACCAGGAGCCATTTCGTCTCTCGCACCCTCCGACAATATTTAAGTCATGTTTTAAGCGTAATTAAATGGCAGAGGGTTCATGCCACACGGCTTTTCGCCCCGCACCCCCATACCATCGTTTTTCCTCCATGTAATATATACATATAAACCAGCACCCGAGGACCCTCCCACGCAAATTATCGCATTTAACCCGCTCTCCCGCGTCTCTTCTTCAACCCCAATTTCTCTCTTTCTCTCTTTCTCTCGTGCTCCTCACCCCGTGCGGTAATAATGTACTTTTCATTAGCCACGGCAGATTCTCCGTCACGTTGGCAAAATGAGAGGATGAGCTTCGGCGTGTGCCCAAAAACTCACCCTCCCAATTCCCCTTTTTATACCCCGTGCCACACCAGCTGAGATTCAGCCACGAGTATTCATCACTTTTCGCTAACCCTTCTCTCTCTCTCTCTCTCTTTCTCTCTCACTCTCTCTCTCTCTCTCTCTGTTTATCGAGTCGCGAATTCCTCCCTCGTGTGTATCATCCTCGTTTCTTCGCCTCGGCTTGTTCAACAGGTTTTAATTGCCACAGACAAATTTCTCCCCACACTCTCAACAACAGCAACGATAACAATCTTCGATCTTCATACACGCTGAAACCACAAATTTCATATGATAAAAAAAAAATGTTTCAAATTAAAAACCAATTGAAATTAGCAATGATAAAAAATTCGATCATAAACCGACATTTATTTTAGTACTACTGATAAAATTTAAAAAAAAACGTGATTAGGATATCTCGTGCAAGGAAGATAAATTAATTATTGTTTCTTCTCTTGTCTGATTTATACACACATTGTATCCACATATACTGCCTTCTCGCTGAGAGATAATTCGAGGGTTTCTTTTTGATAAATTGAGATGGCCCTTTGGGCATGCAGAAAGAGGAATAGGCAACGAGAGAGAGAGAGAGAGAGAGAGAGAGAGAGTCCTCCCTTCCTTACACATTTCGTGGGACTGCTGTCAGTGCGGGGGGCTTTAAAAGCCCCTGGAAATAACCCTTGCTTTGCATCTCACCTGTTGCTCGGTCATCCGCCCTCTCCGACACCTCCTCCTTTTTCGCGGCACCCCGACCACCATCAAGTTTCTCTTCTCTCACTCTTACTCTCATTCTCTCATTCTCTCTTTCTCTCTCTCTCTCTCTCTCTCTGTATCTCTCACTTTTCAACTCTGTCTCTCCCTGGCTAATTAAAGAGTCAGACAGTGGCTGGTTCGCGGGTGTTTAACACCAGCACTCCTCCACCCACCTTTTTCTTCGCCATCTCTCTTCCTATATAGATATATACATCGTCATATTTAGTTGTGCCGTATATACATACAGAAGTGAGTCCCGTTGGTAGATTCAACACCCTTCCGGTTTTCTCTCTCTCTCTCTCTCTTTCTCTTTTTCTCTCTCTCGCTCTCTTTCTCTCTGTCTGACGTCGACCGGCGAGTGTTCCTCTCGCTGGTTTCACAAGCCCGGAATTAATTAGCGGCTGTTAAGCAACGGTTCGGGAGATCCCCACGCGTACGCTTTGCCCCAGGAGTCTCTCTCTCTCTCTCTCTCTCTCTCTCTCTCTCTCTCTCTGTCTCTCCTTCTTTCTCCCTGTCGCGACTCATTTAGGGGATGTTTATTTTAATTTTACTCACCGTTCTTCGGATCCTGTTCAGAAGGAAAGGACGAGATGGTATCCCGCAAAAGCCACCCTTTTATACGACTCGTTTTTTTTTTTCTCGTCGTTTTCGTCCTGCATCAACGCTCACCCTGTATTACCCCTCCCCCTCCCCCACCCTATTTTAGCTCGAGGACTCTGTCGACTTTTTATTACTTAATTAACTTAGTCTCTCTTGTTACTTCGTCTTATTCTTCATTTAAGGAACGCTATCAAGCCATAACGCCAAAACTGCGGGCTATATCAGAGAGAGAGAGAGAGGGAGAGAGAGAGAGAGAGAGAGAGAGAGAGAGAGAGAGAGAGAGAGACACTTTTCTCTGTAGGATTCTACGGTGAAAAAGAGAAGAAGCTGGATGTAAACTTGAGGGCTTTGCCGTATGAAACTTTGCCTTTTTTTTCATTTAACCTCCAGGACAAAGAGCGTTTATATATATATCTATTTAATCCATATATAAATGTTTTATGGCATTTCGATTTTTAAGTAAAAGCTGGCACACACAAAAACACGATATCAACCTCAACATTTCTTTGCGAACAAGATTCTCTCTCTCTCTCTCTCTCTCTCTCTCTCTCTCTCTCTCCCTCCCTCTTTCTCTCTCTCTCTGGTTGTAAAATTCCTTCGCAATTATTTTCTCGTTATTTACCTCTATCATGCTCGCAGAGAGAGATAGAGAGGAGAGAGATGAGAATGAGAGACTTATACACACGCGGGTGTAGTCTGATTTCTCTCTCTCTCTCCCTCTCTCTTTCTCTCTCCCCCTCTCATTCGCTATACATACGTCTAATTATCGCCGTGCAAAATAATCGCCCTGCCCCCCCCCGCCCTCCCCACCTGTTATTAAGCCTCAACGGCGCTCTGCACTCTTCTTGGACCCAAAAGGCGAATGGTGTGACTCAAAAAGAGGGAGAGAGAAAGATAGAGAGAGAGAGAGAGAGAGAGAGAGAGAGAGAGAAAGGGAGAGAATTTATATATGTGTGAGAGAGAATTTGACGGCGAGAAGAGAATCGTTTCTCGCGAAAACGCTCTGGGGCTCTCGCATTTCTGCACGTGATCCACGCTCTCACCCCGGACTGATTTTGCATCATTTCGATACTTTTTTAGAGGACCCACGTGTGTGTCCAGATCTTTTGTCCATGGAAACGACGAAAATACTTTTCAACGATTATGAGGATTAAAAATTATTTCAACAAATCCTTCAAAATTCAAAATTTATTTTGTCCAATTATATATTTATTCTCCATAGAATGATAATAATAATAATAATAATAATAATGCTATTATAAGAGGCGAAGATGTTTCTTACGAATAAACGAACCGGTTAATTAATTCTTGGCTGTGAAATAAGAATTAAGAAATATGAAAGAAAAATATAATATCCATGTATATAAGACTTTGTCTTTCTTACTGCCTGTGGCAACAGAAAGGGGTTGCTCGAAGATTATTTCGTTACGAGCCAAGACAAGAAACAGAACTCGACGACACCGGGGAGAAAGAAATTCAGTCGCGCAATTAGCCGTTGTATAATTATCTCCGGGCGCTTCTCAAGTCTCCCTCTCTCTCTCTCTCTCTCTCTCTCTCTCTCTCTCTCTCTCTCTTTTTTTTTCCCGTGAGGGTTTTCGAGTCTCGAGGAGTTTGAGAGAGAGTCTTGTCTCGCTGGCCACAGCTGGAGTATCGAAACAAAGTATATAATTCAATTACTCACGAAAAACTTTTGCCCCATTTATTTCAATCTTAGCCCCGCGAAACCGAGAAAAACGAGCTGGAGGGAGATAGAAATAATGAAAAAAATAAAAGGAAGCTGGTCAGAGTGACAGAGGGAGAGAGTAAGGGAAGAGAGAGAGAGAGGGACAGAGGGGGATGAAAGAATCGCAAAGATCCGTAAAATAACGAAGAGGTAAAAAAGTGAAAAGTCCCCCTTAAGAAAGCGAAGAGTTTGCCAAAGGATTCTTCGTCAGGAGGAGGGGCAAATTCTCATCTACTTCTCCCCCTTCATCTCGCGTTCGTCAGATAACATTTACCAGCAATTAATACCATTCCAAGATATATATAAACGTCCACGTATACAGAGGAAGAATAAAAGTGAAGCACAAAGAAAAATCATTCGGAATTCCTTTCGTGACTACGCTCCAAACGTTAAGAGGATCATAATAAAGAAAAAATAAACGGCCAGAGCTACGACGCGACAAGGCAGGCAGGCAGGGGGAGGGGGGAGGAGAGGAGGGTCAAGAGGTGAATGAAAGAATAAAGAATGAGAAAAGGAAAATGAGAGGGGCCTTTGTCTCGAGCGACGTTTTTTGGTCTTAAGAATTTCCTTCATCCGAAGGACCTACTCTTTACTCCCTGTGTCCTTTCTCTCTCTCTCTCTCTCTCTCTGTTTCTCTCTCTCTTTCTCACTCTATCCTTGTTCCCTCTGTGCCCTCTTCTTCGCCCTTTCTCTATCTCACTCTCCATACCCCACACCGCGAGATGAGACTCGCGGAGCCTCTTTGATAATTATCCTTATACCAGCAGCCTCCTTAATCTTTGCACTCTCCTCTTTCTCTCCAGCGCGATATAAAGAATGAGGGAAAAAAAAAAAAAAAAAGAGAACAAGAGGAAGAGAAGTCGGGCACGGTTTTCTCCGTTGGGTATGAATGCCCAGGCAAAAATAATATTTTATATACAACAATGGGGTGTGTACCGCGAGAGCCGAGCAAGAGAGAGAGAGAGAGAGGGAGAGAGAGAGAGAAGAGACTCTTCGCCCCCGCGATCTCTCGCTGCTGCTTCTTCTCGCGATTGTTATCGCGCCTCGACGATTTTAGAACGTCTCTCACCCGTTGCCTCTTTACAAAGAGAGTCTTATAAAAATTTCTTATGCTCTCTCTCTCTTCCTCTCTCTCTCTCTCATGGTAATTCTTATCGTGAACATTTTATTTCTCATTATACTTGTCTCTCGTATGAACGTAGGAGAAAAAAAAGGGGGATATATTACGAGTCAAAAAGTTTCATGAAGATTTTACGATCCCAAAAATGAGTGGCTTATGAGAGAGAGAGAGAGAGAGAGAGAGAGAGAGAGAGAGAGAGAGAGAGAGAGAGAGAGATCCAAACAGTCCAGGATATTCTTACTTATATAGCGTACAGATGTGATGATTTCTCCTCTCGTCTCAGCCATCGAAAAACCGGTGTCCAATCACTCGAGCACGAAGCAAAACTCGCTCGCACTCTGTTTAAATCACCAGAGTCATTTTTTAAATATTACCCCACGAGGCGAGATTGAACGCGAGCCTCGAAGACAGAGCAGACAGACGTACTGCGTGTGTTTTAGACATATATATATATATATATGTATAAAACACACGCAGTGTATATATATATATATATATATATAACTTATGAGCTTAATTGGACTCTGACATTTCCAAGTGCGTTCGTGAAGACACTTCACGCCCGCCCGAGCACGTATAATATATTAATGGCCAAGACGATAATGCGCCAAGGACACGTGTAATACAAAATCAGTGATGTACATGGGACATTACGTGCCAAATCGAATCAACTTACTCTGATCATCTGGGATTTGATCTCCCATTTTTTTGTTCTGTAATTAATTAAGCTCTGAAAGGACAATTTATTTCTATCTCCGGTAGAATATTAAACTAAAACTAAAAGGCCATGATTGAAATGTCTGGATACTGAATGTTGGTAAATTAAAAATTTAATTAATTTTCATATATTATTTTCCATCTTTTAAATCACTCAAGATCGGCGTAAAGTGCCCCATATATATATATATATATATATATATATATATATATATATATATATATATATATATATATATATATATATTCACGAAAATATGAAATAGAAATAGTAATGAAAAATTGTACAAGAGCCCTGAGGGCTCGTTTAAAATGCAGATCTAACAAATTTTCGAGCATTCGACCTCTGCACTCTCTCTCTCTCTCTGGGCAATGGCCCAGGGCCAAAAATTCCCATGGCAATGTTAAGTACGTTACGTGTTACTTCCCCTTATTCTTGTACCGGTATCGTTGTCATGGTCCATCATAAAAAAAAGCCCTCGCGTCTGTGCGAGAAAAACAGTCATCCAATCATCCGTGACACTTTATCATCCCGAAATCTCGAGAGTCATTCCAATCAACGAGGAGGGCGAGAGAGAGAGAGGTAGACAATCTCAACACTTCATTAGACTTTCATTTGAGGTGGGAGAGTCAAGCCGTTGGTTAAACGGCTTGGAGCGAGCTAGCTCACTCATATGTGTATATTCCATTGTACACTTTTCGTGTAGTTATATATATATATATATATATATATATATAACTATACAGAAATATACATATATACCTATATAACATATCCATAAAGCTATAGTAAATATATGTACTATATATGTACCTGTATTACATGTATACATATACCTATGTATATGATGAATGTTACTATATATATATATATATGTATATATTATACGTTGTGTTATGTGTGCGAGGATTCTCTGAGAGAAATTCATCGTCTCGTGATGCCTTCAGCACGTTACATTACCCCCTTCGCCTCCCACCCCCTTATCGCCCATCCCCTTTAACTTTCATTCATCACGAAATATTCATCATTTATTTCTTGCCCACCTCTCAAATCGTTTGCGTATGCAAATTTATAGAAACATCGATATTTTTCTCATCCAAATGCAGCGGCAAGCGAAAAATGATTTTTTTTTTAAATAAAAATAAAATATAATTCTTCGAGTAAATTAATTAATGCTTGGGAGTTTCAATTTTGGACATTTTTTATTTATAATGAAAATTTATAATTTAAATGTAATTGGTGAATTGGCTGTGAAATACTTTATTGCTTGAATCTTTTTAAAATGATAATTTGATTTTCGATGGGCCGTTTGATGCCAAGAGATTGAGAAACTGAATCTCCTTTGATACTTATGATATTATAACACACAGACACACTGATACACACGCACACATAGATTAACATAAACACACATAGAATCACATACATTAGTATGTATGTGAGTCTATGTGTGTATAACACACACACACACACACACAGGCACGTAAGATATTATTCTCTCAAGTCTCACCCGCGTATGCTCGGAGCTCAAGGGCAGAGGAGAGCCACTTTTAATTCTTCGAACGACTTCCTCTAATCACTCACCGGCATTATCGTACGTCCGAATCTACTTCGTCATTCCTATCTTTGCTGGATATAACACACGCGCACACACACACACACACGCACGCACACACACACACGCACACACACACACACACACACACACACACACACACGCACACACACACACACACACACACACACACACACACACACACACACACACACACACACACACACACACACACACACACACACACACAAAATACGAACAGACAGACAGTCAGACACGCTCGTTTATCGGCAGTCCCAATCGTCGACTCTCTTTTTCTACTTAGGGTCATTTTTTCCCGTTGCATGTGTATGTGTGTGTGTGTGTGTGTGTGGACCTGTGTCTGTGAGTCTGCATGTTCCTATGAGTCGGTGCGTGTATGTGTGCCACGGTTCATCAGCTCTTCTCTCCGGAGAATCAACGATGAGCGAAAGAGAGAATTTTTTTTTTTTTTTTTTTGTTACCTGCTGAATCCATGCAGGGGAGTTTATTAATTTCCATCGTTGGCGAGAAACGAACGATCTGTGAGTTTTGTGGCCAACTGGGTAGACGCAAAACGATAAAAGGTTACGAAAAAAAAAAAAAAAAAAAAAAATCGTCCCTTTGGGGCCATCACACACCTGTAAATACGAGCACACAACACACACACAAA
Source organism: Dyspetes luteomarginatus (assembly GCA_963669185.1). Taxonomy (NCBI): domain Eukaryota; kingdom Metazoa; phylum Arthropoda; class Insecta; order Hymenoptera; family Ichneumonidae; genus Dyspetes; species Dyspetes luteomarginatus. The sequence continues at coordinate 5,697,022 of OY769905.1, forward strand.
TATGTAAAAATATATATATATATATATGATGTACGAAAGGGAGTATATGATTCGAGGGTCCCTTTTTCCGTGTGGGGGTCAGCGTGTCACGAGGTATGGACCGAGGGCGAACCGAAGAATGAGAGGAGCGAAAGACGAGATGAGAACGTATATAAAGAAAAAAAAAAAAAGGAGAGGTCTCGTCTCATACTTTGCTGTCCCTCTCGCGCTGTGCTATACCGACTCGCAGTTGGTTTAAGCGCAATTAATCTTCGTTAAGTGAGCGGGCATGCGATAGCTAACGCAGTGTATGCTGCTGTTGCTTCGTTTTCCCCACTACCGAGACACACACACACACACACACACACACACACACACACATATATATTTACCACCGACGCCACAGCTCTTTTCGCCTCCTCGTCTCACTCACACTTGGCTCCATCGTTGACGTAGACGTTTCCTCTCGTATCGCTTATACACGTGTCTGTGTGTGTGTGTGTGAGACAAAACGTGGCAAGACCAAACGAACTCGTTCAATACGTTAATTCGTAGATATAGAGCCATGAACAGTGATATCCATTAGATGGTCATGTATCTAATATGCTAATAGCTGATGCCAACTAAGAGAAAAATCTCGAACAATCGTTACAGAATACATTCAACAATGGCCAGCTAAAATATACGATACACAAATTAATAATTTTTATATTATTTCCAACAAAAGAATATCGTATATTTATTTATAAATTAATTCATTGACTGATTAATTAATCAACAATTAGATATTAAAAAAAAAAAAAAAAAGAAATCGACAGAAAATATTTGTAATCTGAAAGGTAAACGCGTGGATATTTTCCAATTAAGAGTGGATGAAAAATATTAAGACAGAACATATCAGAGGCGTGCCAACGTTTTCCCTTAACAAATGTACACGTGCATTACGACCATGCGGATGCCATGTAATAAAATGCACCGCGAGTGAAGAGATCGAGAGTGAGTGAGAGCTGGTGTGCAGACACCGAAGAGCTCGCGCAAGCACCGCTAGAAAGAGAGAAAGAGAGAGAGAGAGAGGGAGAGAGAGACCGTTCGCTGATTAAATCTGAGTAATTAAGGGAATTAACCTCGACTTAACTTGACTTAACGCAGTCACGCCCGCTTGCCCACCCCTCTTTTTTATTTACTCCGTTTACCACGCGCGGACTTTTTATATTGCATATATATATATATATATATAGAATATATATTCTATATATATCCATTATAATGTATGTACAGAGTACATAAATATACACATCGTGTATACGTCCTAACATTGTTTCT
>OY769905.1:5698523-5768523 GCA_963669185.1 Dyspetes luteomarginatus
AAATGAAACGGCGCGATGAAAAGTATCCCCCTCTATATCTTCGTAGGGCTCGCTCGTTTGCGCGTCTCTCTCTCTCTCTCTCTCTCTCTCTCTCTCTCTCTCTCTCTCTCTCTCTCCAAGAGTCCGAGAACTCTTCCAGTTTTCTCCTCTCTCATATGCTGGACCGACGAGAAATAAGCGCGGATGAACAACGAGCCGCGAGAGTGAACGAGGGTGGAAGGGGTGGGGGGAGAGAGAAAAGGTGCTGGAGGGCGAGACGCGTAATTAGCTCGGCCCACACTTTCTGTGTGCATGCATTCAACACTGGAAAAAATACTTCGATATATATGCATATATATAAGGATGTGTTCATGTGGGTCTATATATATATATATATATATATATATATATATATATATATATCTATATATATATGTGTGTGTGTGTATTATAATGTGAGGTATATACACAAGACTATTGGTTGTAATGCACTGTACAGGATCGCATAGCAGAGAGTCTGGCCAAGCGAGAATTGTATTATAAAATCAATAGGCGGAGGTGTATGTGTGAGCTCAGCTATGGGAAAGTTAAATGCTCGAAGCTCTCTCACTTTGCTTCCGCGTTCGTATGCAAATTCACGTTAGAGCACAAGACAGATGGAGACTAGCTCGAAAGAAAATAAAAATAAAAATTGTTGTATGATCAATTTTAATTATTTGATTAAAAAAATTGTTAAAATGATTTTTCAATTCAATTGATTAGCTCATTTTTTAAAATTATCATTTTAATTGATATCTAATAAATAATCGAATTATTTTTATGCAGAAAGAAACTTTTTGGAAGTTGGAAAAATGGAAAATGTATCTGGGAGATATGAATAACGATGATATGAAGCTCTGTATTCGTTCAGTATACTGTCAACTTGTCGGAGAGTATTGCAAAAATTACGAGAAGCACGAATTCCCATTAAATTCGAGCCCATAAATTTTCATCGTTCAAAAATCATATAAAGGGCGAATATTTTAACTTTTTATAGACGACCCATAGGCCCTTGCGATTTTTGGATCGACTACTATGCGATCGTACTACATAGAAAGAACGAAAAATCGTGTATGAGGGAGAGATGAAAATGGATATAGAGAAATTGCGCACACAGTAATGCAACGAGAGTCCTCTAAAGCTTCTCGTCTAATTAGCTCGGCTGTTCTATTCGTGTCTCTCGCGTGACGTCACGTGAGCTCGTTTGCCATGGCTCTGGCCGTGGGCCAGCTTTTCCACCGAACTATAAACCATATTCGCACCCACGCAACACAATTAGCCAGCCTGAGCAGCGCGGCAGCAGCAAACTCGAAGCGATATCATTTTCAACAAAACTCGAGGGAATCCTCGCGAAAAATCCCAGTAATTCTAATATGCAGAAATTATATTATTTTCTTGCGATATTCGTATTATTATTTATTATAATAATAGGACAAATAATTATTCAGTAAGAGATATTTCATATTTACATCGATCAGTCGAACTTCAAAGTGCCAGATGCCTGAAAAGGAAACGTTTGTGAGTTTTGTGGCAGACGCCATTTTTTTTTTTTTTACTCATTATCATGACAATAACTCTGGGGAAAAAAATAGGGCGTAAAGTTCAATACGAAATAAAATAGTTTAATGTAAATATTGAAAAAGATTAATAAAAACGATCACGACTTTCTGAATGGGAGAGTTTTTCTCCAAACTCGAAAAAAACATCGAGATGAATTTGTGATTCTTCGTATCGCGAGTTTTCTTCATCCCCTTTTTTATTCCTGGCAAAGTAAGAAATCAAACCAGGCGTGATATAGCCAGAGATTCGTAGTGATTTTTATATATTATATACATATATATATATATACATGTAGAAAGGAAAAAAGTGTGTGTGTGTGAGATGGAACAGTTGAAACGTCTCGCTTCGCTTTCAAGGGGATGATGGTCGTCGTCGCGAACCAGCCAGAGCGTGAGGAAATTCCGCAGGGAACAATCCGAGCTTTTGGCTCCCTGACTTCCTCCCTCGTTTCCCTCTTCTCTCTCTCTCTCTGTCTCTCTCTCTCTCTCACACACACACACACTCTTTTTTTTCCACGTCTGAAGTCTCGATCAATAAAAAAAAAGTGTCGGGCATAATAAAACAAAAATCTCGGCTGTCTCTGTGAGAAAGAAAAAAAGAAATCAGCGTCAAACTCTTTTGTCGCCATCAGAATGGAGTCTGCGCTCGGTGAAAATTGTCAGCACACCGAGAGATTCATGTATGCAAACGTGGTAAACTAACCCCGAGAAATACTGTCCGTAAAAAGTCTCGCTTCACTTGGCATTTTCATTCGAAAGCTTCTCGTGCGTGTGTCTGAAGTGACTGAAAATATTATACTACATAGAGAGGGTAGTCGAGACTCCCGGAAACGAAAGTACCATGAAAGAGGTTCCGGCTCTTGTGGCGTGTCACTGATGAAACGTCTCGCTGAGAATTGAAATCGTGCCTAAGCGAAATACTGAAAAAAAAAAATTATTTAGTTTCTTTTTCTTCATTTTTTTATATTCTATTCCATTTTATTATTTCCCATATATTGTTCTTATTTTTTATATCTTCATGCTCACGTAAAACTGTCATATTATAAATTATGTACTTGTCGTAATTGCGACGATACAACAATTGGATAAAGGACAAATTTACAATCTGCTAAATTTTTGCTTAAGAGCGACAAAGTTTTTTTATTAACTTTATAAATAAACTTTTACTGGCGTTTTTTCGTGGTGGTGACAAACAAATTTTCGTGAATTTTACATTTTTTTTTCGGTGACTGCGCGAGCATTCTTATCATGAGGGAAACGACATTGGGGAGGTGAAAGAAGCGAGAGCGAAAGAAAGCTCGAAAGGAAAGGTACATGAATTGAGAAGCAAGAGAGAGAGAGAGAGAGGGCAGGAGGGGGGAGGGATGAAGCATCCCCTTAAAGTCCTCAGCGAGAGCCTTGAAAAAAAAAAAACTCGGCGAGTGGCTGCTGCGGGCGAAGGGACGGAATTGAGTATTGATTCAGATTCAGCTAGTTAGCTATGCTCGCGGAGCTCTCACGTCTCTCTATCTCTCTTTACAACTTTCTCCTCCCCCTCTCCACCTCCCACGCGAAAACGCCTTGTTCTCCACAAAGCTCGCATCCCCCTCTGCGTCGTTTTCCATTTTCTTGGCTCTTCTCCACCCTCATCGAGAGCTTTTCCGGATGAACTCAATCTAACATTTTCCTTCAATACAGCAATTAAAAAAGAGAATAAAAAGATCCTTCAAAAATGATTAATAATTAATCATTTGATCTAATTCTTGACGATTAAATTGGCTGAAAAAATAATTGGGATAATTTTTTATTTGGATGTAGAAAGATTTTTTTACAAAAATGAATCTTCTATTTGACGTTAAAAATGCTCTCCCACGACGTTTACTTCGAGAGATGCTCTCGACGACTAAAACTTGTTCTCCACAAAGCCCTCTGCGTCGTTTTCCATTTTCTTGGCTCTTCTCCACCCTCATCGAGAGCTTTTCCGGATGAACTCAATCTATCATTTTCCTTCAATACAGCAATTAAAAAAGAGAATAAAAAGACCCTTCAAAAATGATTAATAATTAATCATTTGATCTAATTCTTGACGATTAAATTGGCTGAAAAAATAATTGGGATAATTTTTTATTTGGATATAGAAAGATTTTTTTACAAAAATGAATCTTCTATTTGACGTTAAAAATGCTCTCCCACGACGTTTACTTCGAGAGATGCTCTCGACGACTAAAACTTGTTCTCCACAAAGCCCTCTGCGTCGTTTTCCATTTTCTTGGCTCTTCTCCACCCTCATCGAGAGCTTTTCCGGATGAACTCAATCTAACATTTTCCTTCAACACAGCAATTAAAAAAGAGAATAAAAAGACCCTTCAAAAATGATTAATATTGAATCATTTGATCTAATTCTCGACGATTAAATGGGCCAAAAAAATAATTGGAATAATTTTTTATTTGGATGTCGAAAGATTTTTTTATTTGACGTTAAAAATGCTCTCCCACGACGTTTACTTCGAGAGACGCTCTCGACGACTAAAACTTTTCTCTCGTTTCTCCCTCCGTTGCCTTTTGGTGCGCTTTCGCGCGAAGCTTTTCGCACACACCACCCCGTTCGCGTGTACACGAGCTCGAGCATCGCCTCAGCTTTCACGCTCGCGTCTCCATCTCGCGGATTTTTCTTCAACCAACATCGCCCAGAGCTTCGTCTTAGCTGCTAATAATCAAGACGCATTCTCGCCACCCCCGCACGCGCTCGAGCGCTTTTCACATTCCCGCGACTTTTGAATCTCTCCCTTCTTCGCTGATCGCGAATATACTCGACTGAACGTCCCTCTTTTTTTTTTTTTTTTGCCATCTCACTCGCTCATCCCCCAAAAATCATTCGACTCATATACGTGCTTTGGGGTGAACGTCTTCGGGGGCGACGTCGCGACGCCCCCCCGCGATCTTTATTGAAATATTTATGATGCAACAAAGAAGAGGAGGAAGAAGAAGACGAAGAATTTATACACAAAAATATAAAATATACAAGGTAAAATACACATGAACAGGAAAAAAAAAAAAAAAGGATGAAACGTCAAATTTTTATCGATTTGTTGTGTCCTCGAGCTCATACAAATAAAAGGACATGCGGGACGAGTTACTCTCCCGTATAAAAATCGTTGATATATTCATATAAGAATTTTCCCATCAGAATGGGCGAGAGAACGAAAACCGAAATATTCAGCATACAGGAGCGAAATTGTAATATAAAATTGTCGGGAAATCACCGAGCAGGCTGTGTCGCCTAACTTATTTCTGCACAGAAATTTCTCTCGCGCTCTCAAAATTCGTAATTTCATTTTCTTGAAAAATTCCTCCTCCCTCCACCCCCCCAAATAGAGCCATAGAGACTAAAATGCAAAACAAGAAAAAACCGAAAACAAAAAAACACGTAAAACCACGAAGAGAAATCGTACTCGTAGATATTTAAGAGGGTCGTATCATCACGAGAGCGTGAAATAAATACGTACAGTACGAAAAAAATAATGATATTGAAGAAAGGATAAAAAAAAAAAAAAGAAAAAAGTATGGCATGTGGCGTCTTCGTTGCACCTGCTCGTCTTCTGGTTGAAAGACCGCGCGTGTAGGGCTGAAGGGCAGAGGAAGGGGGTGATGGGCAAGGGAGCAAAGCGAGGGAGATATAATTTTCTTCGTTTTCACGATTGTCAGAAATCATTACACGTTCGAACAACGCGGTATTACGTGAAAATAGGCTGTGTGAAGAAATAAAAATAATACGTAGGTCCCTTCATGTTACATATATATATATAGATATTTATCCTGCCTGGATGCCTATGGATGTGCTCGAGAGAAGCACAGCGAGACGAAAATCAACGCCCCCATTTGTCGGTCTGCAGAGTGTTTTTTCTCTCTCTCTCTCTCTCTCTCTCTCTCTCTCTCTCTCTCTCTCTCTCTCTCTTTCACTTTTCGTGCCTGTCGGTTCACGGGGTTGCCCACGGATCGCAGAAGAGAGTGAGAGAGAGAGAAAGAGAGAATCCACCTTAATTTGATGCTTTCCGTTTTCCGGTGGTCGCGAAACGATGGGTTTTTCTCTCCCCTCTCTGTAACGATTATTTGTAGCCACGAAAGAAGAGTCCCTGAACTGTTTCACGATTTTACGTTTCTTTGGGCTTGAAAGGGACTCACTATATATGGTATACAAACGTTTCGGTCTCCATTTGACGAAAATATGGAGGTTCTCTTGGCCTTGTGGTAAAGGTGGATCAGGTGGGTCTGTGAGGGATGATGAGAGATGGAAGAACCGAAAGAAGGTGTTATTAAAAATTAGGACTTTTTGGTCTGGAGAGTCCAAATCGAGAAATTATGGAGTGAGAGAATATACGAGGTGGGTTTTGAGACAGTGGAGAAATGATTTAAAAAGTTGGAGGACTTTGCATCGCCGATGATTCGACTCCTTGGTGTGTGCAAGTCACCGGACCTGAGTGACTCATCGAAGGACTTTAAAGTATACATAAAAAAACAGTTCCGTATTTTTTCTATCTCGATCTCTATATATACGAATCCGAGTTCTCCTGCCCTCTCGACCTTCTTCAGGAAAAGGTTCATTTAGGTGGCTCTCGTAATTAAAAAATTACAGGGGCGGCTTGTGTATCCTCTTCGTATGTTCGTTACGAGGATCGGAAAAAAAGGGCCTTTTTTGGTCATCAACGAACGCACCAGGAAATAACGAACGGGACTAATCCAAGCTTTTCCAGCTTTTCATTCATGGCGCCAGGAAATGAGGCATAATGGAAGGCGCCGTCTCAACTTTTTTTTTTTTCTTCCCCTTCATTCTCTCGTTTTTTTCAACCCTGAAGGACTCAACGTAGAATCGTCCTAAAAGTTTCCGATTAAAAAATATATTCACGCTGCTACGAATATACGAACAACGTGAAATTGAATGAGAAACTTTTTTTGTTTTTTCGTCTCTCAAACTTTCGAGAAATTTGCCGAGGTAACCAGGTGGGGGGAGGAGGAGAGTACTTGAAATAAAGTAGCTCGCGCCGGTAAACGGTGGCTGGTTTGACGGACCTTGCGGCATGACGACCATAAGAGCGTGGGGTTTGAACAAAAAGTTGGTAATAGTCAGCTCGAGGGATTCGCGAAACGATCGGGAATGAAGATAAATAAAAAAAGGAAAAAAAAAGGAGCCTCCCTGTAATGTATCGTGTATGTTCTTACTATTAGGTACATATTACGAGTGACAGAGAGAAAGAGAGACAGACAAACAGAGAGACATAGACAGAGAGAGAGAGATAAAGCGATAACTGCACTACTTTTATACATCGATACTGCACTCTGCCTGATGTATCGCTACGGAGAGAATAAAAGAGTGTATCGATGTATTCTAGACAAGGGGAAATTTGCGAGAGGTGGTGCACAACAGTTTTGTGCTTGTGTGTCGCGTGCAACGGGGCGAACTCTTTTTCTTCCTTCTCTCTCTCTCTCTCTCTCTCTCTCTCTCTCTCTCTCTCTCTCTCTCTCTCTTGTCGCATCGATAAGAGGAATGAAAAAATAACAAGAGGGGAAAGTGGTGGCGAATATGACGGAGTGAATGCCAATGTATTATTCCCCTAGCACTCTTTTCTCTCTCTCTCTCTCTCTCTCTCTCTCTCTCTCTCGCTCTCTCTCTCTCTCTCTCACTTTCTCTCTCCAGCTAGTAGAATTCTCAGTGTACGCTCGTAATATTACTTAAATATATCAGCGATATGGCAATAAATTACTTATCGACGTGATAGGGAGGGAGAGCTCGTACTCGTGGCGCGTTTTGCCCGTCAAGCACGAAAAGGAAGGCGCGCGACGGGGCTCGCGACGAATCACGAGGCAAAATGCTGCCAACACGCGGGCTGCATCGTTGCAGTATTCTAACTCAATGTATATATATATTTATATGTATATATATATATATATATATATATATATATATATATGTATATATTGTTTTACTTACTGAGTGGCATTAATATACATATATATGGGCTGCACCGATATAAGAGTATATTGCACGCGCCCCGGCGCAACGTGTACGCTACGACACAGGAGAACCCCGACGGGGTAATATAATCGCACTTAATGACACTCGATGCGAAACATGTAATGTTTCGCGTACAACGAGCAGCTCTCGCCACCAGCTAGCTGAAAGTATAACCGCTCTCCTTCACTCTTTCTTTTTCCCTCTCTCTCTCTCTCTCTCTTTCTTTTTCCCTCTCTCTCTCTCTCTCTCTCTTTCTTTTTTCCCTCTCTCTCTCTCTCTCTCTCTCTCCCTCTCTCTCTCTCTCTCTCCTCCTCTCTCTCTCTCTCTCTCTCTCTCTCTCTCTCTCTCTCTCTCTCTCTCTCTCTCTCTCTCTCTCTCTCTCTCTCTCTCTCTCTCTCTCTCTCTCTCTCTCTCTCTCTCTCTCTCTCTCTCTCTCTCTCTCTCTCTCTCTCTCTCTCTCTCTCTCTCTCTCTCTCTCTCTCTCTCTCTCTCTCTCTCTCTCTCCCTCTCCCTCCTTCTCTCTCTCTCTCTCTTTGTGTGTACTTTTTCTCTCTCTCTCCGTGTGTACTCTTTATATATCTACATACGCAGTTGTGTACAAGCAACTACATATATAGCTCGTAGAAAACGTGATGTAAACTATCGCTATAAGAGACACATGTTTTAGCACCAGCGCGACAATGTTCAAACGCCACGTCAGATCGTTATGACATTCCATTAGATTGTTATATGACTTTTTACTGGTAAAATGAAAAAAGAAAGAAAAAAAAATCTGCACATGAGAAATTTGTAAATTTGTTACTCATTATTTCTTGCAACAATTTTCAAAGCTTTGAGAGAGAATTTTTTGCGATTTTTTTTCTACGTCTTATAATGAATATTTGTGAAAAATTCGATGATATAAAAATCGCGAAAAAATTATTTTGGCAAAGTCTATGTCAGCTATTGATAAACGTTGATTTATCAATTTATTTTTTTCCGAGTTATTATTATTTTTTTACTTTTTCGACGATATTTTAACCATTTTGGATAAACAAATTTCTGAAATATTTTATTTCCTTAATTTTTTTTTTTTTTTTCACAATTGCGTTTCTTTTTTCATCAAAAATTTAATAGGATTAAAAAAAATCGAGGTTTGTTGGCAAATTACTGATTCACCCGAGTGTATAAATTCTCAAGGGATATTCCACGACGCGTGATCGTTTATAACTTACATATGCAAGAACAAAAAAAAAAAATATATATATATATATATATATATATATATGTAGTTTATGTGTGTAAAGAACAAATATACTTGGCACTCGGTCGCTTCGCTTTGGTCTCGCTGCAATATTAGCATTTAGTAATTACCTTATCGACCCGATCACCCTGTACCCCATTCCTATCAAGCTTGTATCTCTTCCCCGTTACGACCTTCGCGCCTTTATCCCTCCCATATAAATTTTCTATAGCACGCGAGGCCCCCCGAGCTATATAAAAGCCACAATATTATATATACACAAAAATCTCTCATCTGTAGGCTTCGGGAGGGTGATATTCCACTATGACACGGAGACCCTTCCAATCCAAAACGTAAATTTTATGATAAAATTTTCCTTCCACTTCTCTATCAATCTATTTGTTTTTTTTTCTCTTCAATTATTTCAACAACAAAGTATCTCGATTTTTTTTTCAAGCAAGCAGAAAAAATCTGAGTCACGTTCTATTCTCACCTCTCCCACTGTTGGAAAATTTTCTCAATTGTTCCTATATCTGTATGTATATATATATATATATATGTATATATACATATATATTTTTACGCAGGTAAAATACATTGTACAGTAATACAACGAAAAGAGGGCCCTTGGGCAATATACTTTTACAGCCAGTACGACGGGTAGGTACCTGTTATAGCTGCCTCTTATACGTTATATATATATATATATATATATATATATATATATATATATATGAAACGGCGTTATACACTCGTTGAGTACACAGAGAGTGCGGTATGTAGTACCAGTCCCAAAACTGCTGGTGTCCTTTTCAAAGGTCTCTTTCAACGTTAGACACTGCTGTATATTTTGTTAAATAACCCAGCATACAAATCACAACGGTCTAGACTCCAGGGAAAATGGACGATGTTGAAAACAAAAATTCAAATTTGCCTATTTTTTCAATTTTTAACAATTATTCCACTGACTTTTACAGCCAGTACGACGGGTATCTGTCATAGCTGCCTCTTATACCCCCTATATATATATATATATATATATATATATATATATATATATATATATATATATATACTCTACTGTATATATTATTGAAGGGCCCAGCACAGAAATCACAACGTCGTAAACGCAAAAAAAAAGGACGATGATAAAAAAAATCAAATCTTACGAATTTGTCCATTAGTTTAAATTTTTAGAAATTATTTCACTAAATTTTACAAGCGGTACGACGAGCACCGCCTCATATACGCTATGTATATAATCACATATTATTTTTCTATTTTTTAACATTTTTCTATATTTTCCTACATAATCCTCTACATATTCTGCATTACTCTACATATTATTGAAGGACCCAGCACAGAAATCACAACGTCGTAAACGCAAAAAAAAAATCAAATCATACGAATTTATTCATTAGTTTAAATTTTTAGCAATTATTCCACCAATTTTTATAACAAGAACGACGTTTAGACCGTACAGTTTGTCAGTTATACGCTACATCGAAATTAATTAAAAAAAAAAACAAACTTATGCCAACATAAATGTATGTAAACCAACTGTATTATACAATGTATAAAAGTGGCGCTAGTCATTCGTTGGCTACAGCAAATATATAGTGCAATACAGGACTGTACTTGGCCCTGACCTGTTGGTATTCTTTTGAGAAATTTATTTCAATGTTAAACTCCGCTATATACATTGTTGCAACGTCGAGCACAGAAATCATAACGGTGTAAACTCGCGAACAGAACGGAATATGTACAAACAAATTTCCTATTTAACGAATTTTATCGTTTTTTTATTTATTTTAATTTTTAACAATTATTCCACTGTTTTTCACCATTCTGTAGCCTATAACAGGGGTGAAAGGTTACCAGTGACGTCATAAATGTTTTCTAGACTCTATATGGGCGGGTCATGGTCTATACTGGGTGAACCATGAGAGAGAGAGAGAGAGAGAGAGAGAGACCACGTGCGTGGTTTGCTTCTGATGGTTGTGTAAGGTCAGGGCCACTCTCTCGACGCTATCTCATCTCTGAACTCTCCTTTCTACGAGCTCTCTTACTATTTTCTCCTATACGTCTCCTCATGCATGCATCCTATATGTATGTATATATATATATATATATATCTATACATGAACACATGTAGGTAATACGTGGGTGTTGAACTATAGTGCGTCTATGTCGCTGGACCAGCGTCACAAACCACACGAAGAGATTCACCTCGTCGTACCATGATGCTTGACTATGTCCAACGAACGATCGTGTCCTCAAGTCTCTCTCTCTCTCTCTCTCTCTCTCTTTCTTACTCTGCGTAAAAGCGTACGATGTCGTTTCTCTCCTCGTAGATAGTCGTCTTCGGTCATCGTTGTAGAGTTTGCCGCTGGCACATGCGGCCATGCGAAAAGCCCGGAAACTGCACACACTATAGTACATCTTTATATATATATATATATATATATATATATATGTGAGTATTCGTATGTGAATGTGAGATATACATATATATGTATATCTCACGTTCACATACGAATACTCACACATTTATATATATATAGCGTGTATATGTGTGTGCATATATGTATTCGTATGTGAACGTGAGAGAGTAAAACGTGGTAACCGCGAGGATGTTGGCTCGCGTTTGGCGCGAGTTTCGAGGTGAATGGAGAGAGAACTGAGACGACGACGACGACGAGAACGACAACGACGACGTGAACGATCAATGCCCTCACTCGCTATATCCAGTTGATGCTGGGCATTGTCCACTGTATGGTCTAGCGCCCTCCCACCCTCACATTCTTACTCGTAACTTTTTTTCTTTTCGCTATCGCGTGGCTACCGTCTCTCTCTCTCTCTTGTTCTCTCAAGATGTCTGGTATCATCTGTTTCCTGGAGTATCTCTTGCTAACACACACATATACACCCGGATTGATCGGATAAGAGATACGATCGGAGATACGACAGTTTAGATGACCTAAGTCATGGATAAAAGCAGTAGATTCATATCGTGGAAAACATTGGTGAGTCATCGGATGAAGGATCTTTATTTTCTTACCGTGTGTAATGAATTAAATGTTAATTTTTGACATTTGATTCGATATTTTATTTGAAAAGTTTGAAAAATTGGCACATTAATATTAATATCTTATTTAGAATCATTATTCATTAGCACCTCAGTAACAAAAATTGATTTTTCATAGCTTATCATTTCGAGGATTCTCTTAATATTAATGATAAGGGGATCTCGCGATTAGGATCCAAATGACGAAAAATATTTACGAGTCATCAAATGACTATGTTAATTTTCGTGCAGTTATTGAATAATGAATGTTAATTTTTCGCGTCTTATTTTTTGTATTTCACATTAATATTGATATCTTATTTAGAATCACTATTCATTAGCACCTCAGTAACAAAAATTGATTTTTCATAGCTTATCATTTCGAGGATTCTCTTAATATTAATGATAAGGGGATCTCGTGATTATGATCCAAATCACGAAAAATATTTATGAGTCATCAAATGATTATGTTAATTTTCGTGCAGTTATTGAATAATGAATGTTAATTTTTCGCGTCTTATTTTTCGTACTTCACATTAATATTAATATTTTATTTAGAATCATTATTCATTAGCACCTCAGTAACAAAAATTGATTTTTCATAGCTTATCATTTCGAGGATTCTCTTAATATTAATGATAAGGGGATCTCGTGATTATGATCCAAATCACGAAAAATATTTATGAGTCATCAAATGACTATGTTTATTTTCGTGCAGTCATTGAATAATAAATGTTAATTTCACGTGTCTTATTGTTCGTATTTCACATCAATACTGATATCTTATTTAGAATCATTATTCATTAGCACCTCAGTAACAAAAATTGATTTTTCATAGCTTATCATTTCGAGGATTCTCTCAATATTAATGATAAGGGGATCTCGTGATTATGATCCAAATGACGAAAAATATTTATGTCATCAAATGACTATCTTTATTTTCGTGCAGTCAGTGAATAATGAATGTTAATTTTTCGCATCTTATTTTTCGTATTCTTTTTAAAACTTATAAAATATCATATTAATTTTTTTGTGCTTAAAAATATTTTTCGTATTCTTTTTAAAACTTATAAAATATCACATTAATTTTTTTGTGCTTAAAAATATTTTTCGTAATCTTTTTAAAACTTATAAAATATGACATTAATTTTTTTGTGCTTAAAAATATTATTATTCATTATTATCTCGTTGACAAAAATCATCACGTATAGTTTTCAATTTTAAGGATGCTCCTGACTGTCTTGTGTGTACGCTTAGAAATTAAACGACAAGGGAATCATCTGAAAATTCTTGCTGATCCGCGTTAATTGTCAATCCTTTCTCTCTCTCTCTCTCTCTATCTCTCTCTTTCGCTGAACCGGTGCATCTCTCAAACAAGGGACGGTTCATGAAAGATAGAAAGGGCTAAAGGATCTTCCTCGCAGACACCTAGAGCCGTTGATGGCGACAAGCTAAAGAGGGTACACGAAGAAGCGAAAAGAGTGAGAGTGAGAGAGAGAGATAACGAGCAAGAGAGAGAGAGAGAGAGAGAGAGAGAGAGAGAGAGAGAGAGAGAGAGAGAGGGTTGAGAATTAGGGAGGATCGTCGTGAATGCAGAGGAAAAAGAGTACCTGCTTCAGCGGCGGAATTAGGATTACACGCCTTCGAATAATAATGCTATAAAGTTGCCCCGCGGCGTGACACGGGGCGCAACCAAGAGGATGGTTACGATGGACAATGGTCAGCCGGTGGCGGGTGGTGTATTGTCCTGCCAGTTTCGTCCGACAGCACCACTGTCCTGTCCCCTGGGATGTCCTGTAGCAATACTCTACACACATACACGTATATATATATATATATATATATATATATATATATATATATATATATATATCATACAGAGCAACTAAACAGTGTATAGTACTTGTTCCATCCATACACCAGAGGGGCTAAAAGGGACAAGCAGGTGCAGCTGCATAGACGAGCTGCGGGGGTCCTACGAGAATTACAGACTTTAGGATACGGGTACAGATTCTCTCCCCCACCCCTCTTGACGCATTTCTATGCACCAAATATATATTTCGGGTCCAATTTTTCCCCTCATACGTTCCATCACTTTTGAACTCTGGTCAAGCTCGTTGTCCGTTAAAATATTACCAAAACCCGACATGTTCAGCTTTTCCAAAAAGCACTTGTCTCTCCACCTGGTCGAATCATCTGACATGGCAAAGAAATTTTTTCTTTTCTCATATCTCTCGTCTCTGCGTATATGTTATAGCCAATGCGTGCGGTTCCCATAATTTTGTGAGCTTATTACAGATAAACTATCTCGTGGTCCGCGTTGATCGTTCGTTCTCACTCCTTGTTCTTCCTATCGTGGCGATGCTTGAACTCACGCGCGCTCGGTTAGTCATTAGGACAACCGGACCTGCGTAAATACACAACCCAAAAACCCACACACACACACACACAAACACACTTTTATCCTTTTCCCTCTCAACTAATTCCAGTAGAGAGAGAATGATATTTTGGGGGGCCAAAGATTAGAGAGGAAGAGCGAGAGAGAGAGAGAGAGAGAGACGCACGTCCATGAGCCGCGGAACACTCTAATTACGCCTAATTTTGTTAATTACCGTGAGCGGGAATGATGCTTGGGCCGTCCTCGTCCTCGTCGTCGTCGTGTCGTCCCTAGCACATATACAAACTATCTATGTAGCTGTGTGTAGCATACAACGTATATATATGGATATATATATATATATGTATATATATAGTATAGTATATATATATATACTATATGTATTTACAAAACGTAGCACACACAGTTGTGTAAGCCCCTCATTCTCGTTCACGTTGTGTGCCCCATCTCTAATTCGGGGGTCCAACATTGTGTCTAGACTTTAAACAATATTCGCGCGAGCGCGATCGTCCCACGAGCTCAAAAAAAACACGCCGCCATTACACACACACACACACACACACTGACACTAACACTGACACTGACAGATACGCACACTAATACTGACACTGGCAGACATGCACACTAATACTGACACTGACAGACACGCACACGCACACTGACACTGACAGACACGCACACTGACACTGACACACATACACACGCACACTGACACTGACACACATACACAGACACAGACAAGGGCATAAGAACCGTGCCGACAAGCCATTCCGCGGCTCTTCCTCTCCTTCAATTAGCCACTTCCACTTCCCTTCAACCCGCGCCCCCTATACACCATAGAAAGTCCTTGTTCTTCTCTTCCTGCTCCCTCTATTTTCTCTCCAGTATCATCAACTCGATTCTCATTAGCAAGATTTTTGCATTTTTTTTCCCCCACAGACTCATAATTTAAAGCAATACCAAGGTTTTAATTTTACAATATTTTACCATTAAATACGAGTCAGCATGTGAAATATTTCGTTAATTAGCAACAATTTAGGATTCATCGGTGATGATTGAAATATCATTTTAATCATTCAAATTGAAATAATAGGGAGAAAAATAATTTTTATTTTAATAATTTAATCGATTATGATTCTTGAAATATTCTAGTTTGGGTTATGAGTTTGGTCCGTTTTGGGAATATGACTTCTGAAACGATGATAATTTTGGATTTATTGGTAATTAATGAAATTGTTAATTATTCAAATGGAAAAATCGCCACAAAAATCATTTTTATTACGAGGAACTGTTAAAGGCAGTTAGAAAGCCAATATCATGCACGTTAGTATGTGTGTGTGTGTGTGTGTGTGTGTGTGTGTGTGTGTGCGTTCGCATGTGTACCTGCCTTGTGGGATGGCCAAAAGTTTTCTAAAGCACCAGCAGCAGGTCCACCCTCTCTCGTTCGTTCGATCGCACGAGTTTTGGTGGAGGCTCGACAGGTAGTAGGAAAAATACCGTATGGCCCCGGAAGAGAAGAAAACAAGAGTACGAGACAGAGTGGCCATTCCTTGGGAGGGGAACCCGTTACTGAAAGGCTTATTGGCAGGGGGTGTCCCGATCGGCTGCATGGGATAGGGACATAAAAATTTATACTGAACAGACAGACAATGACGTGGGGGCCTTGTCAAATGCTCAGAAAAAGAAAGAGAGAGAGAGAGAGGAAGAGAACAACGAAGAATAATATTTTAGCTTGAATGCAAGCCAAGAGAAACGAAGCTTTGTAGCACCTGCTGGTTGCTGAGTTTTCGGCTGGTACCGCTTACTCTCTCTCTCTCTCTCGCTCTCTTGCGATGCTTCATCCCCCAATCCAAAGAATCTTTCAACTGTTGCACGCAAAAATCCCGAGGTTTCCCAGCATTTTCATCTTTTTCTCTGCCACTTCTTCTGTTTAGCGAGAACTTTAAATATACCTGGGATTGAGTTCATCAGAGGAATAAGATTTTACCAAGGAAAAATAACCAACGAGATGAACAGAAAGACACAGTCTCACGATCTCTTTTAGCCTCGCTCTTGTATTAGCTTGAAATCGGTAGGGGGTAAAACTGCGTTGAAAGTTTTCAAGCCTTCGACAATGTCTTTTCATTTCTTGGTGCACTCTCTCTCTCTCTCTCTCTCTCTGTTTCTCTCTGTGTGTGGCTTTCAATGAAAACTTATACAGGATGAAATATGCGCATCCTGTTTAAGCTTTTCGAAGCTTATAATATTCTTCGAATCCCCTTTAAATAATTAAAAACCGGACAGACCCTTAATATCTTATACCAGCTATTATAGCTATACGTATAGAAGAGAATGGACTAAAGTATCATTTTTATTCCGGTTTTCTACCCTTCTAGAATTAATTATCTCGCGGATTGTTACGAGAGGACGCTTATATATATAAAATGTCCAGCTGAATCTTTTCTTCTTCAACTGTCCAGCAGGCTAAATTTAATATCGTTATACCATAACGGTCGCGTCGTTGAAATCCTCCCGAGGGTCTCTCAAAACGGGAGAATATATATATATATATTATATTTTTTTTTTCATTAAATGCATGCACACGTACAAAAAAACATATATCTATGTATAGTTATGTATAGACCCTTTGATGAGAAACTATGACGAGAAGTGTCAGACAATGCTCGTATAATCTGTGGTGTAGCTTTGCATGGCTACGACGAAAAGAAGAAGAAGAAGAAGAAGAGGATGGAGAAGAAGAGGATGAAGAGGATGAAGAAAAAGGAGAGTCTAAGAATGAGAATTGTGACGAGAAAAAAAGTGAGAGGGAGAGAATTTTCTCGCTACGAAAGCCGAAGGGCTCGCGTACTCACGCACCAAAAGAGGGGTGGGAACCCCGGGGGCGCCCGGCTGTCTGGTCCGTCCGGTTTCCCTCGCTCTCTCCTCTCTTCTCGCTCGACGCTTCTTCTTCTTTCTTTTCTTTCATTCTTTTCTTTCTCGGACCGATGCAAGTTTCGAAAGTTGTTGAACGCATCAGATCTCTCTCTCTCTCTCTCTCTCTCTGTCTTTTGCTCACAGTTGCAATGCCATTTTGCTAAAAGGGTGGCTCGTATTTGCAGCCCTTAAACGCTCATAAATTGGATATGAATTCACCACAATTTTGGTGAAATAAAAATTCCAACGCAAATTATATATTTTTTTTTTTACGATTTTCGTCAAATTTCAATGATTTACAAAGAAAACATTTTGAAAATTTCTATAAAAATTAACGTATGAGGATTAAACAAATGCCAATTTAAATCTACAAATATACGAAAAAAAAGATTAATAAAATTTGAACGATTAAACATCGAAAATACGAGCGCACCACGTGACATCTAGGCGACGAGGGAGGGAGGGAAGGAAGAAGGGGGGGGGGGCTCTATTATCTGGAGAGAATTCTTCGGCACGATTTCGCGGCACAGCCACAGGCCAGGGCGATATACCCACTGAGGGCAAAAGGAATGCGAGGGCGCGAGAGTTCGAGACGCACATATATATATATATATATATATATATATATATATATATATATATATATATATATGTATATGTATATATATAAGTATATGCATATATATATGTATATATAAGTATATATATAAGTATATGCATATATATATGTATATATATGTATATATATATACATATATGAATGTGTGTATATATGTATATAGTGCTTGTACCTACAATATACAGCGTTGAGAATCGCGCGCGCGGAACGTTTTGACGAGCCCATAAAACGCGAACGGGCCGCTGGTATATGCATAGAAAGTATAAGAGAGAAAGAGAGATAAAACTTTCGGACCCACAGACGAACTCGCAATATTCTATGCGTGCCATCATCGCTTCTTTTCCATACTATACATGTAATCTCTCCAGCAACATCTCTTATCCTTCACTGCAACTCATTTCTTTATTCGATTTTATGTTTTTTTATTTCGAACGGAAAAAGAATCTGGCTGGGTTCATCGTGACCCTTTGAAGTTCAATTTATTTTTGGCAAAAAAAATCTCTACAGTCCTGAAGTGGCTATAAATGTTGAAATCTTGAAGAGAATCTGAAACGATGATTGGAGATGATTGAACTTTTTTTACAGTTAATTTTTTTTAAGGGCTAGAAAAGAGACAAATTTAACACAAAAACTTGAACCATGATCGGTCGCGACAATATTTGAGCTTCGTGGAGAGTTTGGAAAGAAAGAGAGAGAGAGAGAGAGAGATGAAAAAAAAAAAGAAAGGGAGAGCAAACGCGATGCGAGAACACTAAGACGAGACACACCTGGCCGGAGGCCATTCCGGGTCTCTCCCGGAATCCTCAAAGTGCAGTAAAACTGTGAAGCGAGACGAAGGCACACCAGTGACGACAACATGGAGGACGAAAGGCGCGGGCAGCTCTTTTCCTCTCGCTCTGATCCTGTCTTTTCATTTTAACCGAGACCAGAGAGAGAGAGAGTGAGAGTGTGTGTGTGTGTGAGAGAGAGAGAGAAAGAGAGAGACAGAGAGAGAGAGAGAGAGAGAGAGAGAGAGAGAGAGAGAGAGGATTCTCAATCTTTCTCACTCGCACTTTCTTCACGAGAGTCCGAGTTTGGCCATCCATTCAAGGAAGAAGAGAGAAAATGTATACTATATATAGTATATAGTGTTTTATCCCTCCCGCCCCCCTCGCCACCGAGGTCCTTCCCTCCCAGTTTCTCTCGTTCACCGCGTGCCGAACCACGAGAGTCCGCCGCGTTTTGTGGCTACCTTGACCTAGCCCGATGCTCGCCGTGACCAGGCCAAAAGCCAGAAAGCATATTTTTCCTTCGAAAAATGTTACGCTATCATACACTCCGTTTTAGTTCCCAATATTCGCGATTTTCATGAATTCTTCACATTTTTATTGAATATTGAAAATTCTCACGTGGAATATTATCGATAAAGATTTTTTTCTTCTTGATTATTTCTCTCTCTCTCTCTCTTTAATTACTCTTCGTAAATGGTGCTTGAAATTATGTCATTAGCAGATAATTTTATTAATTAATTTAGCCAAATTGCTTGAATGAAAAATCTTGCAATTAATGGAGTTGGAATTTTTCTAAAAATCGTGCTCGAATGTTTATCTTTTTGTTTAAATTTCAAATGTTTAGTTAATTGTCTCATGTAGCTAACAATAAAAATGTTCGAGTCAAAACTTATTACGAGAGTGGAAAGGGGGGCTGGACGTGCTGAAGCGTGTAGTAACTATATGTATTATAATATACAATGTAATACAACTATATATACATAGTATATAAACGGATATTAGACGATAGTATAGAAGAAAGAGAGAAACGATTTTTTTTTTTTTGACCTCTTCTAATAAAAGAGTAATTCAATAATTCTTTACAATTATTATTTTTATCTTTCATAAAATACTTCAAGGACGAAAAATATGATTAATACAGATATTGCTTTAAAATTCATTAAAATGTTTGAAAACCGAAAAACATAATAAATGGAATCAGCATATTTTCCTCTTCATCACGTTTCGAATAATTTTCTCCCCAACAAAATTCCAAATATTTATTTCTGTATGTCGTACGTAGAATTGAATAAAAATGTATCAGGGGAAATTGGCTTGAGCGGAAAAGGCGGTTGAAGGCGTTCAGGAATAAAGTATTATAACTATATGTATAAAGTATATTTGTCCATGTGTACACACTAGTGTAGGAGAGAAGAGAAGAAAAGAGAGAGAGAAGAAAAGAGAGAGAGAGGGAGAGAGAGAGAGAGAGAGAGAGAGAGAAAGAAAGAGACGAAAGAAAGAAAGAGACGAAAGAATCTCATATGTGTGTTATTTCTGCCTCGCATCAGTATTCCACAGGGGAGTGCCGAGACCTGCGATCTTGATGGTCCAGGACCTTCATCCTCTCTCGTCGTTCCATCTCGTGCCCCGGTAAATGGAGAGACGGTTTCATTTTATATGGGGAAAGAAAGACTCGACGAGTGCAGGCTCAGGGTAAAGGTTCATTTAAAAGAAAATAAAAAATAAAAACACAAATATCCAAAGTTCATCACAGTATAAATTTTTCACGCAAAAGAAACCGAAAGAATTTGTACGATAAAAGTAAAAAAAAAATGAAACTTTTTCGGGACAAAGTTATCGTGTCCCATTTCGTGATGAAAATAAATCGCTAAACAGAAAGAAAATCATGAAAAATAGAGTTTCGGGGTAAAAAACAAAAAAAAAACGAGAGGAAATGTCACAAGAATCAAGCAACTTGTGTCAGCCGTCGGAAGTCATCGTCCAAGATTTCGTCTCGAAGTATTTTTCCTCCCTTATGTGAACTCAATAATCCGGATTTATACGTAAGAAAGAATTTTCCGATCATACGAAAAAGTGTATCGTTCTAAAAAGAAATGGCTCTTGCACACACTTTTCTACACGTTTATATACACAGCAGGGAGTGCAGGGCGGAGGGGGGGGGGGGGGGGCAGCGGGGAGGGGACAAGACATTGAATCGGATATAGACGCGAGATATTACGAAGATAAAGAAGAACGAAAGCAACTCGTGTTCGACCTCCTCGTTTCCGGATGACTCGCGATGTCGTGCGCGAGAAAACTTGAGGATGAGAAAGAGAGAGAAGAGCGAGAGAGAGAGAGAGAGAGAGACAGAGAGAGAGAGAGAGAGAGAGAGAGAGAGAAACGAAGAGGGGGTTGGTTTTTGAATGAGAGGGATGAAATGGAAGAGACAGCGGATGGTTACAGGATAGTTGGGGAGTTGGAAGCGAGCACACCGGAGAAGACAACCGGAAATCCAGGATCTTCGATCTTCCATCTCACTCACTCACTCTGTCTCTATCTCTCTCTCTCCCCCTGCGTTACTGTGGTGGAAGCTGCGCGAGCGATATGTCCGGTGGGAGGTTATATATATATAAAGAGAGAGAGGGAGGGAGAGAGAGAGAGAGAGAGAGAGAGAGAGAGTAGTGTGTACCAGCTCTCGCGTCGCGGCGGCGCGTCTCTCAACCAGAGGAAAGATAACCGGGGAAAGATATCCGGGATGTTGGCTTCCAGCCTCCGGTGACGGTTTTGCGAGAATCGCGCCGTCTCGTTGATGCGCCGCTTCAATGTTGATTTTCTCTCTCTCTCTCTCTCTCTCTTTCAATTTCTCTCCTCTACACCGGGTTGAGCTTCAGTCTAGTATATACGCTAGAAACGGCGTCTCGTCTCGATCTGATGTGCGCGACGAGTACCAAAATCGTGAACATCCCTACCCTTTTACTCGGTAAATCCAGAGTAAGAACCAACAGAGGGGTAAGTCACGTGACTTTGCAGGTAATGGGGACGATTCTCATTACCAACGAGCCCCAAAGTCGGAACAAAATGGGAGAGTACTTGTGGCTAATTGACACCAAAATGGTGGCTAATCAGGCAATTCTACATATTTTTCATTTGGGCCCTGGAGAGATTTTAGAAGAGCAAACGTTTTTTACTCGCTTACGAATTTCCTAGAATTCATGCCAATTCGGCGTTGTTAAAAATTGGGATTTTCCCATTGAAATATGTAAAATTTGACTAATTGTGTCAGCAGTAAGATGGTCCATTGATAAGAAACGAATCAGCTCTAAATAGCAAGGATCCTCTCATAAAAATTGTTTAATTAACTATCTCACGGAGCCATACGTACATGCGAAGGAATCACCGCGCTGATTGTCTCTTGAGTGAGCCTCATTACCCCATGCGAGCTTGCCCATTCAGAGAGAGAGAGAGAGAGAGAGAGAGCGAGAAAGATAATACCGCACGGACGATGCGCCGCGCTGAACGGCGGTCGCGCCTCCACGAAGAGCGCCCGTTCTGATAACAGGCGTCGACGACGGGGGCCCCGCGCGACTCGGTATAAACGTTTATATGTGTGTGTGTATGTGTGTGTTATGGGCTATGGGTGGGGGGTTTAGGCGAAGGTGACGTTGAAGATCGCCCGTGTATTTCTTCGTCCGTTACCCCCACTAGCGGCGTTAATGCCCGTTGCACGGGTTTTCCACACGGGGGAGAGAGATACACGGGAGTGAGAGAGATGGGAAAAAAAGCGCGGATGGGAGAAAGAGAGAGAGAGAGAGAGAGAGAGAGCGAGAGAAGTCCCGCGGAACGAGACAAGCCTTATCCTCAAGCCCTGCCCATCTATGTTAACCGAACTCCGCCCATTTAACCCCCACGCGCAAGCTCTATGGGATAAAATCTCCCCCACTACACAGCAAAATCTACACTCGTGCACGACTACACGAGTATATGAGGCAGCGGAGAGTTTCGTGCCTCGTTCTTTGGGGGGGGGGGGGGGGGGGGGGCCGTTGCGTCGGCAACGACAACGAAATCTCGTGTGGTGGGGGATAGTCGAACACACGGCGGCGCGACACGAAGCCCGCACGGGGCGGCGAGGCAACACGGCTGGAAAATAGTGGTGGGGGAAACGCCGTGGAGTGGGGTGGGGAAGCAAGAGCGCGGAGGGGCGGGGAGCGAACAGTTCGGCAGCGCGACCCGACGTGGGCACTTCGCTGTCCGGCCTTTCTTCATTAAAATATATATTTCCGTATTAATATTATTACAAAAAAAAAAAAACAATATACAAAATAATAATATCATCCCCGCCACAAAGATTTAATGAAAAATATTATTTGACAAAATATTTTTTACGCGGTTCGCGACACGATTTTCCACGCCGCGTTTTCATTTCAAGCGCCGAAAAAGCAAAAGGACTAAAAACAGGATTCACGCAATCACAGCGGAGGAACACGAGAGTGATCGTTTAGTTAATTAACTCCCAGCGATTTCGGATCTTTCGATATAATAAATATATATATATACATACATACATACATATATATATATATATATATATATATATATTACAATTTATTACATCAAACTGTGTTACATCGGACACGAGTACAAAAATCGACTTCCGCGCGCGTTTTGTGTCGTCTTTGGTGCGTGCTGTGTGATATATATAAAAAAAAAAATTAAAAATTTTTTGAATTGAAAGAAAAAGAAAAGTGAAAAATAAAAACAACTACGTCATCCGTTTCATTGATTAATTAAACAAAAGTCTATTTATCACCTACGCGTGTAAATAAAAACTGTTTTGCTCGATAAAATTCGAGATCGACACAAGTGATTGCTCGGAAAATGTTATCGATACCCAGAGATGTACGAGAAATAAACGTTCTTAATGAGGAGAGAGAGAGAGAGAGACGCAACAACGAAATTAATGAAAAAAAGTTACTATGTAATATATAAATATATATATATATATATATATATATATACATGCATACATATATGTATATATACACAGGTGTGAGAATATTTTAAACAAAATTCATCTGCACACACGAGTGACGCGATTCCATCAAAATTTATTACCGCTATTTCCTGCATATCTCTGAGAAAGAAAGAGAGAAAGAGAGAGAGAGAGAGAGAAGAAGAAGAAATAAAAAAAAGGAAGAACAAGTGTACGTGCGCGTGTGTTTTTGGGGTCTGTGACTTTACGACTGTGCGTGAGCTAACGACGACGATTGTTCATGTTATTTTATTTTTTCACGTTAATTTCGTGACGTATAATTGTCGAAGAGAGTTGAATTTTTTTTTTTTTTTTCATCCACATCACTTTTCGTTGGAATGGAATAAATTTCGAACGACACAGCACACAGTGAATTTACCGAATTTTTAGTTTTTTTGTTGTTGTCTTTTTTTTTGTTGTTTTTGCACAGATGCAAAACGTGAGCTAATTTTCACGAGCAGCAACGCTTCGACGAGAGAAAACGTGATTTTTTTTTTTTTTAATTTCGTTAATAATTATCGAAGAATTTAATTTTCTTGAAATTCACTTCGGATTATTTGATAATAGAACTGTGTGAGCGCCATGTGCCGTCGTCGTCGAGTTGTCGCGAAATCTTCAAATCGCACGTTAATCCATCAGCGTGAGACTGACCGAATCGCCGGTCATCTTTGATTTCAATTTTTTCTTCGTTTGGATTTTTGTTCTTTTTTTTTTGGTTTCGCCCAAGTTGATCAGCGAGAAAAAGTGTCGATTGAGAATAAAAATAATTAAACAAAAAAAAAAATAAGTAATGAAAAAAAAGTGAGCTACTCTGACGCAAGGAAACTGGACGCAAGCGGGATATGAGCCCAGGTACGTGTCAAGGAATTTTCACAGCGCGCAATGAAAAAAAAACAAACGAGAATCAAAATTTTTTCATTAATCGATTCCCTCGAATAATATCGAATAATTAAACGAAATGTGTGCTCGAAATTAAAAAATAAAATACTTCGCCATATACGAAATACGGAATTTCATTCTCCAATTAGAAAAATGAATGAAAAAAAGAAATTAATAAAACGTGCTCAAAAAATTGTATAAAACAATCCAACGAACTCGTCAAATTTTCACTTCATTCTTCAAATATTGGCGCACTCATCGCCAATAATCTTAACCGTATTTTACCTGCTGTGTTCTCGGTGACACGGAAAACGTTCACACTTTAGTATCGCGACAAATTAACTCAAAATCATAAAGAGAGAGAGGGAGAGAGAGAGGGAGAAGCGTACAGAGAATAGGAAAAATAAAAGTTGCACACGTTAGTTCTCTCGACAGTAAATTCTCATCCATGCAACGCACACACATGGGCGCGCAGGTTCATTGACACGATAATGACGTTTTCGTCATCGCGTAAAACCTTCATCGTTCGCACACCTGATGCGTTTGTAACGTAATTTTCCCGTTTCTCTCACCGACACATCTACAAATCTATCCATACATTATTAGTTATTGTGTTGGGCTCATCAGTAGAAAAAAAAAAAAAAAATTTAACGTTATACGACAAATAAAATATACGCCTGATGCGTATTTTATATTGCACTTTGCCAACTGAATGACGGACATCCGTAAATTCACAACTGCACAAATTTACCGGCTTTTATTAACCCGTCTATATTATTCATATATGTATATATATATAGATATATATATATATATATATATATATATATATATGAGTTTGTGCGTATATATGTATATGTGCTTTGCGGAAGTCGTGAAAACGCGTGCCGCACGTCAGATTTCGATCTGAGCGAGATAAGAAAACCGGTAGAGGCTCTGTATCTCGGGGTCTCTTTCTATCTGTACATATATATATATATATATATATATATATATATATATATCGCTCTCTCGATTCCCCCGTACGAGTTTTACACGTCAACGAGGGGACACACGTGATGCATTCACTCTCTCGTAACGCATACGATAGTTTGAGAAAAACAAAAAATTGACGTGCGTTCGTCCTTACGACGAAAAAGGACATTTTAAACCGTCAAAAATCATTTTTTTTTATTGCTCAGGGGTGAAGAAAAAAATTGGGAAATGCGAAGATGAGAGAATTGATTTTTTTTCGTTGAATATTATTTTGGGGGTGAAGAAGTTAGTGGACCGATTAATGACGAATATCCATTTATGGGGATGCCATGTGAGACTATTTGTACGGATATATATATATATATATCGATGTAATGGCGAGAGAGCCACGGGATAGTTTCTCTCCGGGGACTAATTAATCGTGTCATCGTATATACGAAGTAGCTCGATGCTTTCTTACTTGAGCCTCGACTGGCTAATTAGAACGACAAACGAAAAGTCCCTCTGCGTTCGTTTCGCGTCTCATTATTACGACGAGTCTCTCGCGTCTCCTTTTCTTTCATCTTCTCATCATCCTCTTCGCTCTCTCGCTCTCTTTCTCTCATCGAGACAAAATTCCATCTCGTAACTCCCATCGTCACACTGAGTACTAATTGAAAAAAACTACTCGAGCTGTATCGTCTTAATTCTCGTTCACGAGCTCATCTCCTGCCTTCTTCTTCTTCTTCTTTCACAAGTTTCCTAATCTTAAGTGTCAAATCAATGAAACAAAAAATTTCATATAATTTTTGCGTCTTATCAATGATGATTGTATGATTGTCGACAAGTAGATTGTCATAGAGTGCTTCTCGATTATCTTGAGAGTCTGCCACAAATTATTGAGTGTCAAGTCTCGAGTGGCTCGCTTCTGTGAGAGAAAAGTTGAATTGTATACGCAGGAGAGAATAAAGAGGAGAGGCAGCATCCAAAGCCACAGCAATCCGTCGGATCCCGCGTTGAAGTCTCCAAACGTCCCCTGAGAATTTTAATCGCTCTCACAGTGCAAATTCTTTTCATTATTTTTAACAATCACATTTTTATTTTAAGTTTTTTTTACACATTTGAGAAAATTTTTCGGCTCGGAAAAGCGTTCGAGCCATAGCGATATTTTACGCATATCTCGAGTTGATTAGCTGAATTTTGATTGATTATATTTTGATTGAGATTTGATTATATTATTTCCGGTGATAATCAACGAGTAAGCGAATAATATAAATTCTTGTCTGTTCCTCCCTTGATCGCTCGCAGGACAAAATCATTTTCATTATTATCCCAATCACAATTTTTTCTCATTCCAAAAAATTGTCAATTTTTTTACATTCGAACGAGCTCGAGCCTCGGTAATCCATCAGATGCCTCAAATTTGTTTGATTGAATTTCACAAAACGTTGCTTACTCTTCAAAATATAAACCGAATAATATTATCCTCTCGGTGATGATCGATCAACGAGTAGACGAGCAGATATGCAGCACGCGCTCTTTCATCCGCAGCATCCTGCCCAACATCTCGTGTGTGCTGATGGCTCTTCTCGCTTACCCACACACACACATACGCATACACACAAAATATACATAAATATATATATATATTCATTCCTGTCTCATTCAAATAAGCTAGAGAGGCTTTTACTTTTCTCGAGGAGCAAAACAGCACACGAGCTCTCGTATATATGCATATATATGTACATATATTTATATATATATACATATATATATATATATAGTTGAGAATTAGCGACAGAAGTGACGTGGCGCGTGCGAGCTCGTGCGCTCTGATCCTTTCCGTTCTCGCTGTTGCTGCTATGCCAAGGCATATTTCTGCCATGTACAAATGAACGTACCATTCCCTCGTGACTATATTACAAGGGTGAAAAAAAAACGTTGAGGCCGGAACGATATACGAATAAAAAAAAAAAAAATGAATTCCAATGCAAAAAAAAAAAAGGGTTTGGATGAGTTTGAGATCGTGTGTTAATGTTATGCGTTGGTAATTGTCATGCACGCGTGTCTCGTGTATTATGTACATGCTGATCCCTCTCTTTCTCCCTCTCTCTCTTTCTGTCTCTCTCTTTCTTATTCTCTCTCTCTCTCTCTCTCTCTCTTTCTCATCGCTGAGATGGTTCTCGGCACGCGATTTTGTGTTTGTTGATTGAATAGAAGAAGAAAAAAAACAGATCCCTCTTCTCATGCCTTTACATATTGCTATATTTATTATCATAAATCATCCTCGATATTTGGGACGCTCTGAGGTGGCAGGATTTTTTTCGGATGACAAGTGTCGAAGCCTGGAAAAAAAAAGTGCCACTTCAAAAATGAGGGCTGGTCAGTGTTTTTTTTTTTTTTTAATTTATATTTTAGTAAAATTGTAGTTAATCCTGGCAAAGTGTGAGTTGGGAAAATTGTGGCTGATTTTTTAATTTTCTGGGTCCTCCCGATGCTATTTTGAGGGAGGGAGGGAGGGAGGGAGGGGGGGGGGGGTTGTTGAGATTGTATGATAAAATTATACATGTTTCAGGTAGATTTGATCGCTCAATTTTGCGGTAATATCTATTTTAGTTTATACTCTATTTTATACGCGAATATTTCTCTCTTTCTCTCTCTCTCTCTCTCTCTCTGCCTGTATCTATAGATATATATACGTCAAATCGATAAACCTCGAACAGGGGTGTTTTGACGATACTCAACGACAGGTATCTCCCCGAAAAAGTTTCGAAGCCTGGAAAAAAAACACTGACCAGCCCTCATTTTTGAATCAAAAATGAGGGCTGGTCAGTGTTTTTTTTTTTTTTTTTCAAATATATATTTTTGTAAAATTGTAGTTAATCCTGGCAAAGTGTGAGTTGAAAAAATCGTGAGTGATTTTTAAATTTGCTGGGTCTTCCCGATGGTATTTTGAGGGTAGGGGAGGAAGTTGCTGAGATTGTATGATAAAATTATACACGGTTCAGGTACATTTGATCGCTCGGTTTTGCGGTAATATGTACTTTAGTTTATACCCTATTTTATAGGCGAATATCTCTCTCTCTCTCTCTCTTTCTCTCTCTGTCTCTCTCTCTGCCTGTATCTACAGATATATACGTCTAATCGATAAACCTCGAACAGGGGTGTTTTGACGATACTCCACGACAGGTATCTCCCCCAAAAAGTAAAACTGAAAGGGCTTGTCCCGAAACGCCCACAAACGTACTTAGCTCCAGCTATACACCAAATCGGATAATCTGACCATTCATTTTCTCATGGTTTACACTTCTCGAAACTCACCCTCTCTTTTCTACGGGCATAGCCAACAAAACGCGTCTAGATTATCCGGTTTTTGGCCTCCCTTGATATTTTTCTCTCGCTCCTTTCCACGTGGCTCTCTCTTTTCAGTATTTCATACTATTTTTCATAAACGTAAAAAATAAAAAAAAAAAAAAAAAAGGAAATGGTATTAAAAAAATACTCACATTTTTCATCTTATTACGTAAATTATATGCAATATTTCTTCGCTATGTGACGTCTCGTTCAATGTACACATACGTCACATTATTTCATGTGTTTTCAACTTTTTAATATCGACACATGTAAGAGTGTGTGTGTCAGAGAGAGAGAGAGAGAGAGACAGAGAGAGAGAGGGAGAGCGAGGGAGGAAAAAATATGTATATAGATGTATATAGAAAAAGAGGCCTCGGTTTATGCGTACCGAACATCGGCTGCCTTTATGTTGTCGACAATGACGGTTTATTATCATAATCTATTATCGCTGCTCGCACACACATACAGACTTACTTTTTCTATATTATAACTCTACATTACGCTCGTGTGGCGCTGCTGCTGCTGCTTTACTTTAACGGTTCCCATTATTTCGTTACCAAGCTCTTTGCCTGTACAAAGTTTCCCACCTCCCCTCTCTCTCTCATTCAACCATTTCTGTACATATATAAAAATATAATATTGAAATACACACTCACGCAATCTATAAGTGCCATCACGATCATGACGTAAAAAAAGCGCGAAATCAATTTAGAATAATATCATCATGTGGCCCATTACAAAAAAAATATGTTTTGTCCGGAAATAAAAGTGAAGAAATATTTTTCTTTTTTTTTTTTTATGCTATATATCGTTTATCTTCAGGTGGATTTTTCTGGGGTGCGGTGGGGAGGGAGGGGGTTTGAATCAAATGAAACTTTTGTCCTGACATTATTTTTTGACTTTGCTCACGATCAAAACTGGTTCAACGAATTAATATATGACAATTGGGGGAGGGGGGGGGGTCTCAAAAATTCGTGCTCTGAAATCATAAAATTGTTGTTAACCAATCTCGAGTATATGGTAATAAATGAGAGAAGAATATACTCTACATTACGACGAAAAAAAAAAAAAAAAAAAAATTAAATAAAAAAAACCGAGCGATATCCTATTACTGCTGGAACGCGCCTTCGAACAACTCTCTGTCCGTGTACACCGGTAGCATAAAAATCACGAATTAATCCTCGTGGAAAAGTCACTACAACGAGAGAAAGAAAGAGAGAGAGAGAGAGAGAGAGAGCTCGGGTTCATTTGCATTTGCGCGCACGCTCTCTATAGTCGTCGTCGTCGTTGTCATATATATATAGATATATATATAGTCGCTTGAGATTATTATGAGCCATTGAACGAGCGGGAGGAACGCTATTTACATGCTTTCCGGGTTCATTTTGATGGTTACCGGTTATAATTTTTTTTTTATCCTTCTATTTCAAATGATTCTTGTTTAGCCGCTTTTTTTTTTTTTAACAGTTATTACAACTATTGTCCAGTCGTATCTCTCAATCTTCCAACTCGTAAATTATTATTTTCATATTGCAGAAAATAATATTCAAAAAAATTGCAACATTGAGAATAATCGTTAAAATTTTATCACAATTTCATTCTCAAAATTCAGTGCATTTTTTTTTTCATCAACCCAACCGTTTTACAGACATTTTAGTGTCATTATTATTTTATCGTATCGTAGATTTTGTGATTCGACATTGTCGAATATTCACGATTTTTCAACTCGCAAATTATTGCCTCGATATTTCACAAAATAATGTTAAAAAATAACAAAATTATACATAAAAAATGAATATATTTACGATAATTTTCCTAAACAGCTTCCCAGCGAGCAAAAATTACAAATTTATTATTTTACTAATTCAATGATATACAACAAATAAAAACGATGACAACATGGATTTTTTTCCAAATCGATTTGATTTGAAAAAAAAAAAAAAAAAGAACCCCCGTCATGGTGGAATAACCTCGTCAATCTGTTTGACTCGTGTCTCACCAAACCAGGATTTGCTGCCAACCTCGATACACATATGCGATTCTTCTCGTTCTGTCTGTCTTCGAAAAATTATGTTAGTTTCTGATTCCTCGTGTCTCTTTCTCTGGTAACGTAAAATATTACGAGGCTGACTACAGCTTCTGATAATACATCGAGGAGTGCATGCATGCGCAGCTACTGCATAATACGGTCCACCGTATAAAACCCATATATATGGGTTTATATATATATATATATATATATATATATATTTGCGAGGCATTTTCTATATATATATATGTGTACATTAGAGGCAAAATGCTTCAGTAGTCACAGGCCTGTACAAAACAGACAGCCTGTAAACTCTCCCTGGTACCAACGAGCTATGACCGTCTGGTTTGTTTCGCATTCTCGTATGCAAGAGCGAGAGGACAACAAAAATTTTATACTCCGACGACATTATTGTGACAGAGAGCAGTTGAACAGAGCGAGACAGTCCGCCTAATGAATGCGCAAGCACACACACAAACACACGAAGAGAGGTCAAAGAAGGATATAGAAAGAGAAAGAGAGAGAGAGAGAGAGAGAGAGAGAGAGAGAGAGAGATCGATTCGATACGATCGAGGCAAATTAATCCGACGGACTAACGAATCAACTTATTTGAATATCATTCTATTTTTTTTCTCGTATTTTCTATGTTTGTCTCTTTCCTTCTGCCTATTCTCATTTTTTTTCATCCCCTCTACCTGCCCCTGGTCACTTTTTCCTATCTCGCTCATTCTTATTCTTCAATATTTCTCTACTCGTCGTTTTGTCCTCCAATTCTCTCTCTCTCTCTCTCTCTCTCTCTCTCTCTCTGCTTCTCTTTCTTGTCCTTCTCAGACTCCACTCTCGCCTACGATTTTAATCTCTTATAATCCCTCGCCTCTGTCGTCCTCCACATACACTCATCCGTACAAATATATACACAGGCACATATTTAAGGTCCAAAGAGTCACCGTGTGTTGTGTGTGATGCTACTTGGTAGCGATCAGGGCAGTGAACATGGCCATGCATATATATATATATATATATATATATATATATATATATACACACATATATAAATATGTATGTATGTGGCAGCATCAGCCTCGGGATGGAAGGGGGAATGGGAGAGGGGGTCCCGATGGACCCGGACAATGGGCCCTGATTGCGGATTAAGGATTAAGAGACAAAAGAGAACCCACGTTCCAACTATTCTCATATAGTATACACATAGTTTCCTGTTGTACAATATATAACGTAATAAATAATACACACACACACACATACAAATTATTATATATATAAATACGTATATATATATATATATATATTTATATACATACACACACATACAAATTATTATATATATATATATACGTACATATATATATTATTTATGTAGCACACGTTGCATCGAATATCTCGTACATTTTAGTACGAGATATGTACGAGCACTCGACGTAATATACCAGTCGTAGAGTCCAACGAAGGGAAAAAAAAAAGGGTTCGCTTGAACTTTATAGAGATAGAGAGGGTTGCAAAATCGTTGAGAGAATATGCGAAAGTGCGTTTGTGCTTTTTTTTTTTTTTTTTTTTTTTTTTTTGGTAGCGATCGTGCCTCTCGATTCGGATTCTACGCTGGTGGTGTTGGACGCGTTAGTTTGTAACCCCCGGGTGAAAGATGAGATTTCAGATAAGATGTGTCCAGCTGGTAGATAGCCATTGGGGAACCCCCTCCTTTTGCTCTCCCCTCCCCCCCCCACCCCTGCCTCACCTCCCTTTTTTTTCGTCCCTCTCCTTTTTTAACACGCCACCTTTTCTCGGCCAGCCGAGCATATTCGCGATCGGGGCATCCGGTCGCTGGCAAATACAGACAACACAACTGATGTATAATATAGTTAGAGAGTATATATATATATATATATATAGGTCTGTGTGTGTGTGTGTTTATATGTATGGGGATTTTAAGAAAGGGGCTGAGGAGAACTCGTACACTATGCGATAATATCCCCTTTGCTGGGCTTTAGTAAACATAAAATCCCGATTGATTCACTTTCGCAGTCAAAGATTTTTCCAATTTTACCATTTGCTCTCTATACATATGTATAGGCTTACTTTTATCTCTGTATATGTGTATATACTGTATATATACACGTGTATGAAAATACCCTCGTGTACCTATAAAGTATTTCATTGCCATGGAAAAGATTTCATAGATTATTGAGAATCTCGTTAAAGGAGAATTTATTGGGGTGGATTTCAAGAGTCTCGCCCATCTATACTCAACGAGAGATGAACGAAATCGCTGTATGTATCATTCATGATCGATACGAATGTTGAAAGAAAGAAAAATTCAATTATAATCTAAAGGTTTTTTTTTTCCATCGTGCTTAACATTTGAATATTTTATTTGGTTGATCATGTGGAGACGAATATCTCATTATTGGCATTCTCTCTCGTTCTTTTTTTTTTTTTTTTTTTTTTCCGTGATGACTCAAAGTCAAAGCGTCCACAAGACACTGGACGAATGTTTGATGTAGACGCTCACACACATTGAGACTTCGTTATTCTGTGCTTTGCAAATTTTGCCACGCCTCGAATATTTGACCAGTGATGTTGGCGAGACGATACCACGAAATTAAACGATGAATTTTTGATAGAATCGACTTGTTAGAATACCAAAAACGAATGACATTAAAATTCATTATTGTGAATTAGTGTCACAAGTCCCAATATCTTCTTTAATCATTTTGGCAGGGGTCAATTTAATTATTGAATTAAATGAGATAAATTTAGTTTTTATTAATTAATTAATCAATTAATTCAAGCGTGTACGTTTTAATTGATTGTGAGTAATGGAATGTAATTTATTTAAAATTAATCTGAAAGAATTTTGATTGCCGGTTTCCTTTCTCGAGATTATTCGATTCACAAATATAACTCGAGACGATACAACGAAATTAAACGACGAAGTTGATAGAATCGACTTGTTAGGATACCAAAATCGAATAAAATAAAAATTTGTTATTGGTGAACGAGTGTCACAAGTCCCAAAATTCTCTTTTATCATTTTGCCAGGGGTCAATTTAATTATTGAATTAAATGAGATAAATTTAATCTTGATTAATTAATTAATCAATTAATTCAAGAATGTACATTCTAATTGAATAATTAAATGAGATTTTTTTCCAATTAATCTGAACGAACTTCGATTGCTGATTCACATTCTCGAGATTCTTCGTTCGATATGCAAATCCTAAAATGGCGAATCCGCCACACAAATGCCATAATTCTCATTAATCATCTTGACAGGATCGAATTTAGTTGATCAATTAAATTAGAAATACGTAATTTCATTTTATTCATCGATAATATTGATTTTTATTGAGAAATTAAATGAAATTTTTTACTCAATCGAAGAATCTTGATTTATGGCATTCTTTCTGAAGATTCTTCGTCCCATTATGTGCAAATTGTAAGATCACGTGGTGGATGCGTGAACGGTTTTGGGAAAAAAATAGACGTTTCTGTGCTCAAGAGGAGGGTCATATCGATATCCTTGAGTTGTCCATCTCGCGTTTGATTTCGCAAAAATTGACAAAACGACGAGGGGTAGCTTGAAAAAAAGAGACTTGAGTAAAAATCTTCGAACTCCTGACATTAAACCTCAAAACCACGAGCTTGCGTTTCTTCAAAAGTCACACAAGACGAATAGGGCGAGCTTGAAAAATATATCCGAGTAATTTTTTTTTAAATCCTCCAAATTAAACCTCAAAATAATGAGTTTGCAATATGTCGATGGCAAAATTTATACCATGTCAATTATTATGTGAATGTTTTTGGGACTTACCAACGAAGTACAAAAAAGCAAACGGTGATGAAAGTGAAATCTCGATAATGTCATTGAAACTAATTATTGTGAATCAGGCTCACAAGGCCCAAAATCATAATTTATTATCCTGTTGCTCAGTAATAAATTGAGTACGAAAAATAAATAAATAATAAGTAAAAATTTTCGAACTCTTGACATTAAACCTCAAAACCACGAGCTTGCGTTTCTTCAAAAGTCACACACGACGAATAGGGCGAGCTTGAAAAATATATCCGAGTCAATTTTTTTCAAATCCTCCAAATTAAACCTCAAAATAATGAGTTTGCAACGTGTCGATGGAAACATTTATGCCATGTCAATTATTATGTGAATTATCGTTTTTGGGACTCACCAACGAAGTACAAAAAAGCAAATGGTAATGAAAGTCAAATCTCGATAATGTCATTGAAACTAATTATTGTGAATCAGGCTCACAAGGCCCAAAATCATAATTTATTATCCTGTTGCTCAGTAATAAATTGAGTACGAAAAATAAATAAATAATAAGTAAAAATTTTCGAACTCTTGACATTAAACCTCAAAACCACGAGCTTGCGTTTCTTCAAAAGTCACACACGACGAATAGGGCGAGCTTGAAAAATATATCCGAGTCAATTTTTTTCAAATCCTCCAAATTAAACCTCAAAATAATGAGTTGGCAACGTGTCGATGGAAAAATTTATGCCATGTCAATTATTATGTGAATTATCGTTTTTGGGACTCACCAACGAAGTACAAAAAAGCAAACGGTGATGAAAGTCAAATCTCGATAATGTCATTGAAACTAATTATTGTGAATCAGGCTCACAAGGCCCAAAATCATAATTTATTATCCTGTTGCTCAGTAATAAATTGAGTACGAAAAACCGAAATTTAATTTTATCAATCAATTAAATAGTATATTCATTTTAATTGAGTAATTAAACGATGAGATTTATATTTAATTGAGTAATTAAATGAGATTTATATTTAATCGATATGAAAGGAATCTCGATTTGTTGAATCGTTTTATGAGATTCCTCAGTCCCATGTATGCGAATCCTCGGATCGCGTGCGTGGATTCGTGGATGGTTTTGTGATGGAGAGACGAGACGCGTTCCCGCGCTCGCACCAACGAGGGTTATATATCGACAGCCTTGAGTTGTCCATCTCGCCTTTGATTTAAAAGACACACGAGACGAAGACGAAGACAAGAGAATTGAGAAAACTGAGAGCTTGCAGCGTGTCGCTGGTATTCCGATTGGCGATGTTGGGCTACGCGAAACGAACAAAGTGACCAAAGGAGACGAGCCGAGATAGCGCAACTTGCGCGAGTAACGCGCAAATCGTCCCCGCTGCTCGTTCCTGCTTTCTGCGACATCGACGCGAGGACTCTCCGCACTCGCTGGACGAACTAGTTTTTATCCCCCCGAGCGAAACGTGCTCGGGACGAGTCAACCAATCGGCGAGCATCGTCGCCTCTTTCTCTCTTCTTCTTCTCCACCTTCACCACCTCCTCCACCTTTTCTCCATGATATTCTACAACGAGAGGGCTCATCTTGCCCTGTCTCTTTCTCTCGACGAAGCGATTCTCGCCACCATGCTGTTCATTCCTGATCTTATAAATTTATTCCTTCGCTCGATACGTATAAACTGTCTGTGGGGAATCATAAATACATAAAGAAACTTGAAAAAAAAGTAAAAAAATCATTCCCTCTCTCTCTCTCTCTGGAGAGAGAGAGAGAGAGGAATTGAGCATGAACGAAGTTACGTTAAAATTAATTATGCAAAAACAATTTTATTTCAAATCAATTTTTTTCTTCCTTAATTCCTTTCTTTGGAGTAATTTTTGAAAATTATGTTTCAACACCTTAAAAATAATTGATATAAATTTTACGCTATTTTAGCCCTAATTTTAGCGCTAAGTTGGGATCAAATATCGATCTCTTCAACGATCGTTTGAAATGGAACGATCCTTCGATTGCTTCGATCTAAAATTCAAGCCTCAAAGGGTAGCTCGAATTTTAGAATGTCAAAACTACGAAAATTATAAGAACGTTAAAATTCGAGCTTTAGGCTCGAATTCATTTTTAGCTATTCTAACTCAAAGTCGTTTCAACGATCTCCACATTCAGACCTTATGAAGAATTAAAAAGGACAAAAAAATAAAACATTTAATTTTCAACAATACCCATTAAATCTCAAAGTAAAATCAACAAAGTGTCTGTTACTTCACCCCTTTCTGAGACTTAATAGTCATCATCAGTGCCAGGATATAGAGAGAATTATCAGTGAGCGAACGTCCAGTAGCTTAATCCCTCTTCGATCCTCTTTTCGTTACATTCACGCTATTCCATTTCAATTTTTTGTCCGAGTTCCACCTTTCATTGACTGTATATATATATATATATATATAAAAGCCACAGTGGAGTTGTCGAGAACTCACCTCAACGCTCTTTGCTCACCGAGTAAGGGAGAGAGACAGAGAGAGAGAGAGAGAGAGAGAGAGAGAGAGAGGGTGAGTCTGTCTCGTCGCGTGTTTCTTGCAACGCTCTCGCGCGGGTCGTTAGAGTCTCGCCTTGTCTCTCGTGGCCAAGTAAAGAGTGCTGGTAAAACTCACAATATGCAGCTACGATACTCATTGTACTTCTCTCTCTCTCTATCTCTCTCTCTCGGTCTCTCTCTATCTCTCTCTCTCTCTCTCTCTCTCGGTCTCTCTCTCTCTCTCTCTCTCTCTCTCTCTCTCTCTCTCTCTCTCTCTCTCTCTCTCTCTCTTTCTGTTCACACTCTCTCTCTCTCTCTCTCTCTGTTCACACTCTCTCCCTCTCTCTCAGGCACTCTTTACGACGATGTGAGGCCATTGATATATACAGTGAAAAGGGTTCAGAGAGAGCGTCCATTTTCCCTGTTAAATGTGTACACAAAAGTGTTACTTTATGCATTGAGAGATAGCAAAATCGCGCGTGTTACACTTATAAGCACTTTGGATCTTCGCACATACTTATCGCCATACTAAATATGTTTATCTACATTCTGGTCTTTTTCCGCAATTCATGGACACGTAAAAGTACGAGTTTGCGGTAAGAAAATTGTATAAGTTTACTTGTTGCATGCCACAAAGAACTTTAGAGCTTTCGATAAATTTTTTCGAACCACCAGAACGAAATAATTACGAATTCAAATAAACTTTTGCTTTTTCTTTTTGTGCTTTACTCAATTTATTTCGCCAAGAGTCCTCATGCATAATTTCTTTATCCAAGTCACATAATTATAGGATACGAGTTTTATGACTTTTTTTGTCGGCCAATAATTCGGGTATAAGTTTTTTTTTCTTTTTTTTTTTTTTGTAGGGTAAAATCTCGGTGTAAGCTTCGAGGATTTCGTGGGTTATACGGACATTTTTATTTCTTTTTCGGTTGTGAGGAATATCAGATGGGGTGGATGATTAAGAATATATTGTCTCGTCGCTCACCACGATCGATTCCATCGACATGGGCGACAAAACGACGGGGATTGACGAGAGGATGAAGAGGGACAGGGGGTGCAAACGCGTGGTCCCTTCTCGTGGTATCAGGTAAATCGAGGGGTCAAGGAGCTCTCCTGAACGCTCCACGTGTCCATTCTGTGTTCTAGATTTACCAAAACGTATTATATACATATATATATATATTGACTAACGTGTGGACAGGCAAGGTTCAAATATTTGACCCAACGCGAGCTCGGATCATCGTTCATATTATATATATATATATACACATATGTATATTTACGTGTATAAATTGTATCCGTCAATCTCATGGATTGACGATGACGAGAATCGTTATTATAACAAGGGATCGTCACTCATAATCGAGGAGACTCCCGATTGCGCAAACACAATCACGAATAAAGATTCTCTCCAATCTAAGAGCCTGAGAGATTGACCACGGAAATTAAATTAAATTGGATGAAAATGCACGCGCACTCGTTGAATGATGCTGGTGAAAATTTATTCCACGATAATTGAGAGATCTTTTTTTGTTGGACCTCAAAGTATATATATATATATATATATAGCGCTAATTAATCGTATTGATTAAGTTTATCGACAGGGGGATGGAAAAAAAGTCTCTGGTGATCCAGTTAAAATGACCGAATGCTAGTATCTCAATTCAGCCTCGTGTTTTTTCGCTCTCGCTTTGAAATAAAACAAAGTTGCGAATGATTAACAAACTCGTATGCCACTATTTTTTTGTCCCTCTTGATATTATAATTAATGCATTTTATCGGGCTTGAAAGAAAAAAAAAAACGAATTTTCTACACATTTGGAAAAATAATTGAATTAAATGTCAATTTAAGGAATTAAATTTAAGAACAAATATTTTTGGGTCAACATTTTTTAAGAAACTTTTTCGTTTCTTCTATTTTGGAATTTCGTTTTTTTCATTCTGTAATTTCGTTTCTTCTATTTTGAAATTTCTTTTTTTTTTTCATATATTGTACACGATAAATTTTTGTACAGAGTAAAAGTTGTGAATTTTTGACTCGATGTGGCCTGGGAGTTATTTGAGGGCCGAGTGGAAGAATTAGGGAAAAATATAAAGACCCTCGTTAATTGCTCTCGCCCAACGCTGGTCGTAATTAATTGGAAGAGCCAGGAAGCGTTTTCGGATCTCTCTCTCTCTCTCTCTTTCGTTCTCCCCCTTTCTCTTTATTCTCGAATCGCGCGGCTGTCAACTTGACGAGAAGACCGACGAAAGAAGACACAACATAGTCCTATCCTATACTACGTTATATCGTATCCCATGTATACCTGCGTAAAAAAAAAAAAATCTTTCGTGTGTTCATACAAGCATGAGTGGATGCCAGAAGACTGTTTTTCACCGTTAATTACTCGGGAGCCACAAGCTACTTTTCGTCTTGGTTATAGAAAGAAAACAAGAGAGAGAGAGAGAGAGAGAGAGAGAGAGAAACGCAAAGTCTTAATACCTGCTGATGCAGCCGTTCTCCAGGCTCCCTACAAAAATCCTATTGAGATGGGTTCGGAGACAAAGATGGGAAAACAATGAAGGGACAATAATAAGAGGAATACAAAAGCCAAACTATATATATATATATTTTTTTTTCTTCGGTGAGAGAATAGAAAAGAGAGAGAGATAGAGGGGCAGGGAGATAGAGACAGAGGCACAGAGAGAGAGAGAGACAGAGGCAGAGAAAGAGAGAGAAAGAGAGAGAGAGCAAGAGAGAGGATGGATGGACCGTGGGTATGAATATGCCGGACGTTTACTGCAAGGTGACCAGGTGCTATACCTGAATGTATAACCTGCTACAGGGGAGAGAAAAATTGGAAAGCTCTGTACTATAGTCTCATCCTTCCGACAATGGATCCTCGGAAAACTGCAAATTCGTCCTTACACCCTTGTTGTAGGGGTGGAATAATCCATCGCAATTCTCTCATGGAAAAATCTTCCATTGCTGGATACTAAAAAGCATAAATAAGAATCTGAGAAACTGAGAAGAATCAAACGAGAGAAACCCCATGGAGGGTTAAACATTTGTACTCACACATACATGAGCATATTACACTTATGTATATGATGAAAACTACCCAGCTCATAACAATGAGTGAAATATCCTTGCAAAGAGGGATATTTTCTCAGAAAAAAATATTTGGGGTCTCTCACTTTTTCGAGACTTGGACTTTTTCCTCCCTCTCTTCGTGCTCTTTTCGATGGAATAGGAAAATCCAAAGGAGATGGAGAGAGAGAGAGAGAGAGAGTTGAGCTGGTGGCCAATGGGCAGTTTTCATTGCCGGACACACAATGGTCGAAATCTCGAGGCGGAAGTGAGAGAGAGAGAACAAAAAATGAGAGTTGGAGTTGCTGAGGGTGGAAAAAAAGTGGACGCGCGCCCAAGGCAAGGAAAATAGAGGGGACTGAGAGCTGGGATGGTGCCCAGTTTTTACCTATGCACTTCTTGCACCGCGCATGCACCCCTAGAGGGTTAGTTAGATGGAAACGCGGGGGCACACAACAATGTGACCAGCTACGGGTTTTACGAGGCTTTACGAATAGAGAGAGAGAGAGACAAAGGGGGAGAGAAAGGGACACTGGTCGGCAAATACGCTTCGCTTGTCCACCCGCGCACCTGGCACATAGTTGACTATGACTGTGTATATATATATATATATACAGAGTCTCGGGATACACGCGTAAATGGTGGACAAGCTTCGAAGACAAATATACACATACCTGCTATTTTATGGCTAGACCGAAACGAAACATTGGGCACACCTGAATTTTTGAAAACTAAAATCAACGTCCCTTCTCGACACCCATCCCATCCCTCTACATCGGCCCTTAAAATTCATGAAGAATTTTCGCAGTTAAATCTGGCAAAAGACATCCGGTGGACACCTGCGCTCTTAATTTTTATTATTTAGACACTCGCGAGACCTCAAGATTTACTCCAAGAGGGACACATTTTTTTTTTTAATATTATTCATCCCTTAATCCTGAAAACATGCAAAAAAAAAAAATTGTTTTATCGCTCATTTCTTTTTTTCATTGATTGATTTGACATTGATGGAATAAAAAAAAATTCTTTATATCATTTTTATTGTCAAATGAAACTTTTTTAATTTTTCACTCAAATAATTATTGAGCAAAAAATGTTTATAAAAATTTATTACCGAATGTCTCTACACGAGAAAATATATGAAAATATTCTTCAATCAGATCTTTCCTGTGCGCGTGGAATTCTGTGCAAATATTTCCATTATTATTATTTAAACATTTAATTAATTTATGGTTTTTCTTTTTTTGATTCATGTACAAATAATAATAATAATAATAATGATAATTTAATTATCAGGTTACCTTCGGTATAAAATTAGCTTTTGCTCCGGACTTTGAATTTATTTTTTTTTCTTTTCATTTTGCACGCAATATCTCATGGCAGTATAATACATTGGCGTCGAGACGCTGCCGTATCTCTCTTGATATGGGACTGTCGTAATACCGACGAGATCCCGTCGCGATAAACGATCGCAATTAATCGTACGAATTAATTAAAACCTCGGATGGTACGGACTTGATTTCTCTCTTTGAGAAATACTTCGAGCGAGCGAAAAAAAAGAGCAAACGAAAAAAAATAACGATCGTTGGAAAAATCATATAAATTAATGAGATAAAAACAATATGGGATAGAGAAAATTGTTATCGATGAAGCGATAAATTAAAACATCATCAATGATGTGAAATTCAACGAATGAGACTGTGGAGAATAATCTTCGACAAAATAGCGATCTTGAAAAATTCGTTTTCCCTATGACGACAAATATATTTCAACCCTCCAAGATTCACTCCACGGATTTGAGATAAGATAACGAAATGAAAAAAGGTGTCGAAGAGAGGATCAATTTTGTCCCAGGAAGTCTAAAAACACATGCCGACCAATCTTCATCCCCCATCTCGTTTCTTTTCCCCCCTCTTTTGCCTTTCTCGAGACACCCCTTGTGTCTCATCTGTTTGATCGGTCTCTGAATTAAAAAATTCTCACTCAACGTGATATTGTTAGTGAAAAAAATAAAAATAAAAATAAAAAAATGGCTGCCCTCCTCGAATAACTCTGTAGGAGGATACGGACTCATGCCAAAGCGGAAGGGGCGTGGGGTGGGGATCCTTTAATCGGCGTGACGTCTGCGAGGGTGGCATAAAAATTATCTCTGTTGCGTGATATATATATAAATATATATATATATATATATATATATATATATATTGAGCGTCGTTGCGTCCCGCGGTAATGCCGGGTAACGTCATTCGATTAATCATTCAACGGCGTGAGTCATTGGATCGTTTATCGGACGAAGAGAGCACGGAGAACTTTATATTGATAGGTGAGTCGAGAGGAAGAAGAAAAAAAAAACCATACGAGAACTTTTCTCTCATGGCTCATGAGATACAATTTTTTTTTTATCTCGCCTCTTTTGCTTGTTTCTCGAGCGATTTTCCTCCACCATTCGTTCTCTGCATCTAAATTACACTTTTTTATTTTTATTCTCTCCTTCCTCCTCCTCCTCCTCCTCTTTTCCTCCCCCGATAATGATATGACGCTCGAACTAAAATTACCCCCTCTCCTCCCCTTTTCGACCCTTCTATCAATTTTTTTAATCCAAACGCCAGCGATCTCCTATCTGTATCAAAGAATCGAGGAGGGAGCCAAAAAAAAAAAAAAAAGAACCAAGAAAACTTTCATTTTATTCGTGCGATAATTTTTGACTCGTCATTCGGTGAATTTCGCGCGGTTTCTCTCGTTGTCTGTCCGGGTGGTCCGTGAAGGCAGAACCAGATTTGACTGGTCCTTGCCGCAACAACGAACTGCTATATATATATATATATATATATATTTACATCTGATTGTTCATCTCTCTTGTTCTCTACACATTCTCATGGCAAGTTTCGACTCCCCTGCGGGATCCGCAAAATCACGAATTGATAAATGACACGAGTTTCATAGTTATTCAGTCTTGCATTGGGGACTTTTGATTGATGCCTTATCTCTCTCTCTCTCTCTCTCTCTCTCTTTCTCTCTCTTCTCTCTCTCTCTCTCTCTCTCTCTCTCTCTCTCTCTCTCTCTCTCTCTCTCTCTCTCTCACTCTCTCTCTCTCTCTCTCTCTCTCTCTTTTCCCTCTCTCTCTCTCTCTCTCTCTCTCTCTCTCTCTCTCTCTCTCTCTCTCTCTCTCTTGTCTGGCTCCAA
Source organism: Dyspetes luteomarginatus (assembly GCA_963669185.1). Classification (NCBI taxonomy): domain Eukaryota; kingdom Metazoa; phylum Arthropoda; class Insecta; order Hymenoptera; family Ichneumonidae; genus Dyspetes; species Dyspetes luteomarginatus. The sequence continues at coordinate 5,741,869 of OY769905.1, forward strand.
TCGAGAGTGTCTCTCAAAATCTCCATTCTCTCGATGTGCCGCCCCCATCGACAAATACACTGAAAGATCATTCATGCATGGGGCAATCTTTGTAAAAAGTATCGACATCGTAAGACTTTAATTAAATTTTTTTTTTTTTTTTTACAATTAATCTGAAAAATTTCCAATTCAGTGACATTTTTTCATTGCAATGCACGAATACCAATTAAAAATAATAAATGGTAATAACTTTTTTTTTTTTCGAAGAAATTAATTGAGAAAATTTAATCTTTGCCTATCCCTGAATAACATAAGGCGTGCCTGGTTTTTTTTTTTTTTTTTTTCTTTTAAACATTATCGTCTCGGATCTGACATATAATATATGCAGAAGCTCATCGCATCAGATCGTTGTATACGCGTATGTGAGAATAAAATCGTTCGTTGGGTGGTAGTCAGAGAGACATCACGCGGTTATATACGAAGGCAGCGGTAAAGTCTTGAGTTTATATATATATATATATATATATATATAGTTTCGAGAGTGAGGCACATACGAAGGACGAATAGCAATTAGTAATAATTCTGTCAGACAATGAGCCCGCATTTGATCCGGACAAGAGAGAAGAGCTCAGTGAGAAATATACACATTTATATATATATATATATATATAATACACTGTAAAACGTCTCTTTATATGCGTGTGTGCTCCCCTCTTGTGGGACACAATAAGAGATTCATGTCGTCGGCTCGATTTAATGGACGCGATGATGCGAGATTGAGCCAGAGCTCGCGATATTCATATATAAATATTCACATATCAGCCATTGGCCGGCAAAGACGACGCATCGTCTTCGAGAAAATTTTCAATCCACGAGTGACGGAGCCAGAATTAATGAGCAAAAAAAAAGTATTAAAATAATCAAATAATTAACAAAAAAAAAATATATATATATATCAATTTTTCTCTTATGAAAAAAAAGATCAACGATCATCCAGCAGGGCTTGCCATTTTTCCATATCCTGAAGAAACGACACACACATATATATATATATGTATATAATGAGACACCTCTCAGCGTCTCGTTCGCATCCTCGCTCCCCGTTGCACCCGCGGAAGCTTCCTCGATAATTATACGGAAAGCTTCAACGAGAGAATGGAAAAGAGAGAAATGTAGAAAGAGATGCTGGAGAAAACACGATATATAAGTTGCATGTGTGTATATATATTTTAGAGAAAATAGCATCTCATCGTTGACATTTTCGACGCGTCATCCTTAATGAATTATCGTGCGAAGCTACTCGCGATGGGGCGTCTTTTACTCTCTCCCACTCGGTACATATATATATATATTTATTTTTATTTTTATTATTTTTTTTATTCATATGTAGGCATAAAGCTAGTCAGCTTTCTTTCTCTTCCCGCTGTCGATTTTCTTTTTTTTTTTTCCCTTCTCGTCTCCTCGTCAACGATGAATTAAACGTCAGATTTCAATGATCGAATTAACAACGTCGATACCAGTGCCAGACGAGAGAGACACTCGAGAAGGGAGAACAGCATCTCTGCTTCTTGACGTCTCCTCTTCTCTCTTTGTCACACACACACACACACACATGTTAACATATAATATATATATAACATATAATATGCGTGATTCTCTCGCTTGGCCCTCGTTAATTTACTCGGTCAAGGCTCGACTACGATGCTTTATGTCATATTCGAGGTTTTGTCGCCAATCATTCGCCCCTTTCTCGTCATCAAACTATATTTCACGATACATTGCAATAATGATCATAACTTCTTTGTCAATTATGTGCAAATTTGCAGTTTTTTTTCTTCAGTATTTATGAATTAAATTGAAAATGAAATTAGGTTGAGTGGAATGAATGTAAAAATATATGGTAAAAGCATATGATGGGAGAACTGATACGCTCAACGAAAGAAGTATTATCGACCACATTAACGGATGTTTTTGCAATAATTTCTCATGTACATTTTCCCACCTCTTGGGGGACCTTCCTCTCTATATATATATATATACACACATATATATATATATATATATATGCACTTAACCACACCACTGTAGGCTTCCGTTTTATTATATTATACTCGGGACGACAGAACGGCGAGGCTCGATTGTCGCGCGTTGCTGCGGTCTCGCGGCGAGAACCTCGCAATGTACGTAGGTTGGTAGGTAAAGCTGTGGAAGCCGCCATGTCTAATTATGTCGCATTGATTTTGTCATTAGCCAGCCCTCTCCAGTTTCTACCTTTTTTTTCCTCCCCTTGTCGCCCTTCCCCTCTGCTTTACTTCAACGTATTCCATGTATGTGTTTATGTGTGCATATATATATATATATATATGTATATATACGCGTCAGCCTAGCTTTTTGCTGCTTGTAGCTTGAGCGACATCGGCGCAAAAAGGAAAATTACAAACTCGACCTATTAGAAAGAACTTTTTTTTTTTTTTCACCCCGAAGCTTTCGTTCTTGCTTCCCCTCAGTCTATTTTTCTAGTAAATTTCTATATAAAGTCCACACGATTCGGCCACGTATTCCTGTATTTTTCTCTCTCTCTCTCCCTCTCTCTCTCTCTCTCTCTCGCATTTTTTATTCTGAAATAAAAGCTATTTGCGAGATTGGCTCGCTTCGTCAATTCGCGATCTCAATTGTCAACAACTTTACACACTCTCAATATTGTAGATTGAGACGAATATTATTCCCCTCGATAAAATCGTACACATCAGTGTGTAAAGTCGTCAAGAGCTATGGAGAGGAGGAGGCTCTATTACAGACTATATGGTCGATGAGGACTTTTATTTCCGCAATTTTAGAATTGAATATGAGAGAGAGACCAATCGGGAAGAGACACACGTATAATTTTTCTCTCTCACACTCTCAAAGTGCTCTTTTCGAAAACGGGCCAGACATTGAATTTTTCATGTCAGTGGATGCCACTCATTTTTATCGGGGAGGCATAATTATCTTTTGTTATTTTTTATTTATTTTTTTACAAACGTGAGAATTTAACATCAGCTCCGATTTTTGGCATTTATTTCTGTTTCTCATATTTCCGCGTCTCACGCCATCGATGAGGCTCTCTCTCTTCCTCTCTCTCTCTTACTTGCCACTTTACAGGCAATATGGCATGTCGCATACTCAATCGAGCACCACTCCCAGATATCAACGATAATTATTAATTAACGATCGCTTAATGCCGGACAAACGGGTGCTATGGCGATTCACACACACAACACACAAACGAACATTTATAGGGAGAGAGTTTATACACATATATATATATATATATATATATATATATATATATATAGCAGAGGCAAAGAACTGGGTCTCGATGTGAGACTGCTATAGCGAGAGAACTCTCCATGTGTCGTTACCGGATTGTCGAGCGCTCAATACATGTATGTATTTACACGTGACAATATAATGGTCCCAATAACAACTCTCGGTGTGCGCCGCCATTAATGAACCAGCAAGAAGGGGGCCCCTTCTTATATATATATATATATATATATATATATATATACATATATATATATATATATATATATATATAAAATAATACCAGAGAAAGCACATACGCCGATCACACCGCACGCACTCCTTTCCTCCGTTTAATGTTACCCAGTAATAACCAACTCACATACTTTTTTTTTTCCTCCCATATACGTCCGTTTTTTTTTTTCTCTTCCTCTGCTCACTTCCAATCGATAATAATACATTAACACCCTCGAATTGATCTTTTCAATGATAAACTATAACAAGCATTTAGTTAAAAAAATAAAAATAATAATAATAATAATAATAATAATAAATCCCTATCGACGAGCATAAGTTAAAATCATATTGGATCGAGAGACACAATTTAGGTTTTTTTTACACGTATATGGAGTTTACTGATGACAAGACGCCGCCTCCATTCATCAAGGCGCGTTCTCATTAACAGCGTGTGTGTTGATATACGGAATTACGCGGAATTTCCCACTTGCGTAGGCGGACATTCAGCATTATATATATATATATATATATATATATATATATATATATATATATATATATATATATTATATATACATACATATATGTATATATATATATATGTACGTGCAGTCTCGATCATTTGGTCTCAGGAGTGCCGAGACATCGTGCTCGCCCCCCCCCCCTCCCTCCCCCCTCACCTCGTCACTCCACCCCGAAAGTGGAAGGTGTACAAAATGTGTTTACCGATCAAAAGAAGCGCGCAAACAGAGCGCGATGAGCTTCACGGATCGCGCATGTATACATAAAACTGCCTCCGGTCGATGGATTAAAATTGAATACTGGGTCGAATTAAAATGCGCTTGTATATGAATGTGTCGTGTGTATGTGTTCATGTATAGTCATTTATACATATATATATATATATGCATGCCCCGGAATGGGCCCGTCGCTAATTCGATGCGCCTCGCGTGTCGCTCATTCTTTCTTGCTCCTCTTCGTACTTCGCGCGAGCTTTGACGACCGACACGCGGTATATTAGAGCTAGTACGTGTACACGAAATATGTGTAACATGTCGACGTGGATTAAAATACTGAAATATCCATGTATACATATATTTACACAGACACACACATATATATATATATATATATATATATATATATATATATATATATATATATGTAGAGGGACGATTTTGACGCGTTGTTTGCCAAGTCACTATCCGATTTTGATAAACTGCTCGTATGTGTGCCGTTGAAAGTTCGATAATTTGCGAGCGCCCTATAGTAAAAAGTCATAATGAAATATTAACTGATAATCGTATTTGTCGAATTTTTACACGTGGCGTCGAGAAAAATAATTATGGCCTGAACAAAATATATATATATATATATTGATAAAATGTGAAAATTAAAATGATATTTTACAAAAGATTTCTTTTCTTTCTTTTTAGATACTTTTTGTTTTTCATTCCTGTAAATTTCTCCGTATTATGTGCACCCACAATCTTCGTGCAAGTTCGATGGGCACGATATGCATCACGTTCATGAAATGAAATTGAGGAAAAAAGTGAGGTATCGCGCGCTCGTTGCGTATTAACAGGCGGGAGAAGAGCGTGATGTAATTTATTACACGCTAAAGTTCGATGAAATGTAATAATCGGTGACCGCGAAAGTGGGGGAGGAGATGAGAGGGAGAACCGAACCGTTCGTTATTTAGCTTGATGATACGAGGATGACCAAAGAGAGAGAAGAATCGAGAGAATGAAAGAATGAGAGAGAGAGAGAGAGAGAGAGAGAGAGAGAGAGAGAGAGAGAGAGAGAGAGAGAGAGAGAGAATGAGAGAAAGATGAAGATTCTGTGCATCAGGCCATCAGGAGCCAGTTCGCGTCGAGTTGGCGGAATTTACGAAGAGAAGGAGAGGATGAAGGCATGTCGGCGCCGCGTCCGGAGAGGAGAGAAGCAAAACTCGCGCGGGATGCACATACAACCGCTCGTGTGCGTGCAGCGCGTTACGAACGAGTTTCTCACGGTATATATGGTGTTGTATATGCCCTCGTGGATGCATTCGAAGGAAATTATAAGGGAACGGGTTAAAGTCGGGTTAGCGCGCGAGGAGACGCTCAGCAAAAGTCGAGAAGAGCGAGGGAGAGCGAGCGAGAGAGAGAGAGAGAGAGTGAGAGAGAGAGAGAGAGAGAGGGGGGGGGGCGGTTGCCCGCGAGAGATTCGCGAAAAATCCTGTGTATAATATCACGAGGAGAGGCATGCGAAGGATAGAAGAGAGAGAGAGAGAGAGAGAGAGATAGAGAGAGAGAGAGAGAGAGAGAGAGAAGAGAAGAGATGGAGAGAGAGAGAGAGAGAGAGAAGAGAAGAGATGGAGAAGGTGAGGAAAGAGGCCTCAAAAGCGGGGGCGGGGAATATATGAGAGAGAAACGAGGGGGCAAATCACACTTAATTGATATCACAAAGACCGAGTGGAATCTTCGCTCTTCTCGCGTTTTCTCAGCATTGGCATACCATCAGAGCCCTCTCTTAAAACGAACCACACACGAGAGAGAAACATATATCTCGTGGATGATGGATATCGAACGATCCGCAGATAAAACGGGGCTTGAAACAAACCGCTTGGACCTCCGGGCTTTTTCTTTTCCTCTCGAATCAACTTTGACTTCTCATAATCGTCAGTTATCGGCTGAATTAACCTCTCGCGTAGTATGAAAGAAAAAAAAAAAATTCCGGACGCAAATCGAGCGTTCGGGGAACGAAAGATATTGTGAATTCTTTATGAATCGAATCGTCAAATTTTTATAATAATTTGGCAATATTTATCGTGGAAAATTTTACATTTTTTTTTCCAGAAATATTCCAGAGTCAACTGATTTATGAAGAATTTTTACGCCTGTTAGTTCGGAGACGGAAGTTGAAAATTTTACATTTCTTTTTCCGCTCTCAATAACTGACAATACCGATTCATACATTGTAAATTTAACGAAAAGTGCAAACTTCCGTTATACAGATCGCGAACAACACGAATCGATCTCTCTGGTACACCGCGGAGTTTAGCGGAAAAAAAAAAAAAAAAAAACGGGGTTGATCGAACAATGGCTTTTACTCTTTCGTGAGCCTAAAGTCTCCTCGAGGTCTTCCGGAGTTGTCCTTTTCTTGGTTTTTTTTTTCCTTGGCGGTCTCTGCACACGCAAACTCATCGTGTATGTATATATATATATATATGTATGAGTATTCAATACAGCAAATGATGAGATGCAGACGAGATAATTGGTGAAAAGGAGGAGGTCTAATTGCGAGCATCTTGCGCCGAGAGACAGGGCGAGAGAGGGGAAAGAGAGTTACGAAAAAAAAAAAAAAAAAGAAATATTTTGGCATGCGTGCCCCACGTCGTTACGATACTTTGGCCAACAGGGTGGTGGAATGTATGCATCTCGAACTGCTGCTGTTGTTGATGAAAGTCTCTTGCCGGGGGTTAATAGATATATATATATATATATATATATATACAGTAGTTGTAAGTATAACTGTCGAAATCGCTGTCATGTGGTCCGAGGATCTCTTCCTCTTTTGCTGAAAACTCTTTCGAGCTCTGCTCTGTCTTTTGCTGTTTTATTTTTTTATTTTTTTTTCTGAAAAAATGTCAGGTGCAATCAGGTGGTCACAAATACATCGGTTCGGTTTCCGGTCCCAAAAAATTATAACGGGAGGGGCAACAAAGACGGGAGAGGAGATCGACACCGTCAATTCTCGTGTCATTCTTCACGAATTTTTTTTTGACTCGGGAGTATTTTGTCCTCTCTCGCTTTCTCTTTCTCCTTTATCTTACGTTCTTTTTGCGCACAAATGGTCCGTTTTCTCTTTCGATCTCTTCCGAAAGACGTTGCGGATATGCGTAAAAAAGCCTTTCATCCCTCTTCGTCCCTCTCTCTTGCTCTTTCTTACTCTCTTACGCTATCTCGCTTTCTCTTTCTCCTTTATCTTACATTATTTTTGCACAAATGGTCCCTTTTCTCTTTCGATCTCTTCCGAAAGACGTTGCGGATATGCGTAAAAAAGCCTTTCATCCCTCTCCCTCCCTCTCTCTTGCTCTTTCTTACTCTCTTGCGCTATCTCGCTTTCTCTTTCTCCTTTATCTTACATTATTTTTGCACAAATGGTTCCTTTTCTCTTTCGGTTTCTTCCGAAAGGCGTTGCGGATATGCGTAAAAAAGCCTTTCATCCCTCTTCCTCCCTCTCTTTCTTGCTCTTTCTTACTCTCTCTCTCTCTCTCTCTCTCTCTCTCTATTTTAATCTCTTTATACGCAGCGATACTTGTCAACCACCTGTGATATCCTCGCGAGACTTTTTCTCGCTACTTCCGTGTATTCCTTCGGACCTTCTCCCTTTCTTTTTTTCCCACAAACTCTTTCCTCATCCCCAAAAATCATCGACGATCATTGATGCTTCTCGATGTATGTCGTGAGAGAATATTCCGAGTCACGCGATACATTTTTTAACTTCCTCGAATCGGTCAAACGATAGGAAATTACGAGACGAATTTTAATGAAGATTTTAAATTTATGTTGCCTCGTTAAAATTTTGTAAAAATCATGAAGCTTTTGCCTTTTTTAAAAATTCATTTCCCTTTTTTTTTACGCTTCGGCGAATTGAGCTCGCGCACGCGCCAAGCAAGGAAAAGACGATGAAAAGAGCGACGAAATGAAGGCGCTGGGACGCGTCAGACCGATGACGATTAAGATCTTATCGTTTAATTGTAGGAAGCCCCTTTCTCTCGTGTAAATGCTGCGCAAAGGGCGCCACTAGTGCGAAGAAAAATCATCGAGGCGTGTCAAAAACTGACCTGGCACCGTTCATGATTTTTCGACCCCTCATTTATATATATATATATTTACATATATTTTCGTTTCTTGACAAATTCGATGGTTGCCAAATTGTCTGTGTGACGCCTTTCGAGAAGCGGACAAAAAAAAGTTGATAATTTATCTCGACGACTAGACGAGTCTCGTAGATAATACAAAAAAAAAAAAAAAACGACCGCGTCTCCTTCTTCGAGGGAATCTCCGATAAATTCCCCAAAAACCGGAAAGTCCTCGCACCAGGTGATGCCACGAGACGTTGGCAGATGTTTCCTTCATCATTCTTTTGTACACGTTATAACGCAACACTCAGCTTTCTTTCTCGCTTCGCAGGACTAAATATATACAGCCCCCTCCCTCTTCCATCCAAAAAAAAAAAAAAAAAAAAAAAAACCATCGTCGCAACATCAACCCCCTCGTTCAACAATATCTCCTTTCTCTCATTCATACGATTTTTTTTTTTTTTTTTTGTCAATGACCCGAGACACGCAACTATCGTCAAAAGGGGAGCCATTGATAATTTTTTATTCCTAAATGTTTTTTTCTTCGGAAAAAATTGACGATTTTTTTTTTTTGTTTTTATTTTTTTTCACGTCTCAATTCTACATTTTGTTCCATTTGACACGAATATTTTGCACACACTTCATCGTGACTTATCGCTGAAGTGTTTTATACACCTTCGAGGCAATATTTGTTATACACACACACACTCACACACACATATATGTGTGTACATACACAGAAAAACTTTGTACGATAAAAAGTTCACGAGGGGACCAGTTAACGCGCTCGCTTACCGTTTATTTAATGGCATATTCGGTTTACTCCTGACCGAGAGTTACAATCCACATATATATATATATATAGATATATATATATATATATAGGTGACATATACGCATCGTCAACATTGTACGTGAGCGCTGAGTGTTAATGTCACAGCTAATTGTGGACATACATACAGTAGCTATAAAAATTAAAGCACAAATGCAAAAATGTGCACAAATGTGCAAAAAGTAGCGCGAACATAAAGATACGTAAAAAGAAAAGAAATAAAAAAAAACATTCAAAGATTTTTCGAGGTACTTTGAGCTCTACGTGCAAATATTTCAAGTCTGGCAATTAAAATCATCACTCGATCTGTCACCAATTTACCTCATACCTTAAGGGCGATTAATCGCAAAGAGAACCTGAAAAAAAGTAGCAAGAAAAATTAAGCTCTAGGATCGATCGCTGCATCTCTGAAATGTTGAAAAATATAATCGTTTTAATGCGCACGTTCCGCTTGGACAATTGGAAAAAAATCATGAAAATGATAAAAATTAGTCAACAGAGAGTAGAGCAGGAGGATAAGAAAAGAAAAAAGTGGGGGCCACTATAGAATTTGCTTATTCATATATATATATATATATATATATATCCGTGGGTCGATCGTCGTGGTTCTCGGTTACGATAATCTTCGTCGCCGAGTGATCGCAAAGATCTCGATCTGCTCGTGTCCGTGCGGCGCGTTCTCGATTCTCTCTCATCACGATAATACATAATTCGCGGCTCGGAAAGTTGGGTGTGGATGCCAAGGCAAATGCAGATGGGATACGTAGTATAAAACGATCGTTGAAGGAAAATCCCGAGCATTCACCGCGTATCGCACACGCATTACAAAGTGATATGGCCACGGTCTAACTCTCGTGTATGTATATATATATATATATATGTATATATGTATATATTCTACTTTGTACTGTATTTTGCGTTCCTGCGGGGCCTCCGCGGATTCTCCTTGATTTGCTCGGGGATACACTCGTTCTACGGTGACTGGATTATGGAGTTTGCACCGCGGAATTACGAGAGACAAAGACAGAGAGATAGAAAGAGAGAGAGAGAGAGAAGCGAAGAGAAGAGAAGGAAAAGAGAATAAAAGGTGGGGGAGGGCACGAGGGAGGTGTATAATGCGATACACGTACGTACTATAATGTCCGGCAATGGTGGCTTGCCTTTTATATACATACACACACATATATATATATATATATATATGTATATATATACCCCATGTTAACGAGAGAAAGAGAGAGGAGCTAAAGTGTAGAGAACGCGAGAAGGCAGAGAGAGAGAGAGTGAGAGAGAGAGAGAGAGAGAGAGAGAGAGAGAGGGAGAGATCGGAATGAGAAGAGACGATATGAGAGAAGAGCTGGAAAAAGAGAGTGAGAGATTCTACGAGATGAGAGAGCCCCTGGGCCGTCACGGCGTTCTACACCCCCAACGTGTAATACGTGCGGGCGGATCGCGCATACACATATACATTATAGTAGTCCGGCTATGTATATATATATATATATATATATGGACCCCTGGTATATGTATATAGATATGCTTATTCATTGGCCAAGCGCACACGCGTTCCAACAGAGAATCATCTCGTGCGCTCACCTCTCTTCCTCCTCCACCTTTTCCTCTCCTCTTCTTCGTCCCCGGGCGCACAACACACCTACTTATCCGTCCGACGATCCGTTAGATTCCAGGGATACCGCGAACCGATTCTACCTCCTCCTTCCCTTCTACCCTCTTTCTCCTCCTCCTCCTCCTCATCCTCTTTCTCCTGTTCGTCCTCCTTGCTCTTACTCTACTACTACTACGAATATATAGTAAGAACCGAGGAGCTTCATCGTACTTTTATCATATATATATATATGTGTAGCGATTGCTCTCAGCTTGTGCCGAAGGAGAAGATGATCGTGCGCGCGAGCGCTCACGGCCAGGCTCGATTTCACGTAATTGGGATGCAATTATAAAATCGCCGGTGCGCTCCCGGCGCTTTTACACACCGTTGGCTTCGAGGAAACCGGCCGCGTTGCTTGTACAGCACCGCGGGCGCGAAGATCCTGAGAGAAGAGCCTAACCCTTCATCTCTCTTTCTGCTCAAAGTTCTCTCTCCCTCTCCCTTTTCCCATATTTATCTCCTCTCTCTCTCTCTCTCTCTATCTGTCGAGCCACATATCTCACACATTTCCTTCATCTTTCGCCGCTCATCGCGACACATTAAACCTCACTGATGCATTCATTTCAGGGCTAAACGTCAACGAGAACATTTTCATGATGTTAAAAAAAGAATTTTTATCACCGGAAAAAAAAAACTACTGAGACGCCTTCCGAGGTATGGCATTTTGTGATACAGTGAATGAAAAAAAAAATGTACATCTAATTCAGTCGAGTCTTCTGCGAAATAAAAACGAGGCAGGGAGATAAGCGTGGAGGTATATATTAGTGAGAATACAGAAGTGTACTTTGATGATGGGCCCTATGAGTACAAGAGAGATTTCGATTAGTTACCCAATACGAGATAGTCCCATGTATAAATACAGACCTATGTCGAGTACATCACAGGGCAGTCATTCACAAATAAATTCCGAGAGTCTCATAGACATATATTTGTTGCGTACATATAGCTAAGTTCTCGCACGCGTTAACGGTGTGGAAAGAGAAGGAGAGAACAGAGCAAGAGTGAATCGATATATCCAATCGATATATATATATATATATATATATATATATATCGATATATATATATATATATATATATATATATATATATATATATACATATATATATAAGTTAGACCGATGGGTAGCAAACACAGCTGGCCGTGTTTCACGGGTTTTCAGGTAGACACAAGGCGGCCCCGGAGGACAGTATGAGCCTTGTGTTCGCCGGTCTTTTTGCCGCTTGCGCTTGAAGCCTCACAGTCATGTCATCTCTCTCTTTCTATTCCCTCCGCGGCTTTGTGTAACATATATCATTTATCTCGCTCACTCTCTGACGCTGATATTCTCGTTCTTCTTTCCTCATGTATGCCCAGCTTGCCGCATTTCTGCGTATTTCCCTATCTTTTTGGGCCCGTCTCTTCCCGAACCTACTTCGCCTCTCTTTGCCCAATGTCTCTTCTCTCATTGCTCATTCTAAAGAGGAACGGAGAGCTCTGACGTGCTCTCTGACGTGCTCTCTCTCTCTCTCTCTCGGGCCTTGTTTGCTCGGATTAACCCGACTAGACGCGCTTTCTAAAAACTCGCGCCGACATATTATCCTGCCATTCAGAGCTCTCGTTTGTGTCTCTCTTCATCTCTCCCGCACAAAACAGAGAGGGCACACACAAGCACACATACACACACGTGCGCGCACGAGAATATATTGCGAACAAAGTAACAGTTAATCTCCGTTGATTTTGTATTTTTATAAATGAAAAAAAAATCTAAAGGATTTTTCTCTTTTTTGTGTTGCAGGTACGACCTGGGGTTGTGACGGGGTAGCTAGTGAATCTTCTACCGGGGGTGAGGATTTTCATGCGACGGAGTGTCGTGAGCTCGATGCTGTAACGAGTGCGAGGACGACGTGCTGGAATTCGTCGAGAGTCGACGAGGAAGTTAGAATAAGAGGTAGAACAGGTGGTGGTGACGACGAGAAAGAAGAAGAAGAAAAAGAAGAAGGAGAAGAAGAAGCAGAAGCAGAAGAAGCTTCAAGTGTCGCGAGAGAAATCGTGGACGCAAAAACATTTGCGTTAGGAGCAAAGGGTTATAGTAAAAGTGTAATAATCAGCAAGAGAAGAGGACGAAGAAGAAAAAATTACAATACGGTGAAGAGCCAAGTGGAAAAAGTCGCCGTGGGTGATGTGAGGCTGGCGGCCGCCTCACGTTTGGGGTGATGCCCTCCAGTGAGCCCCATCCCCCCCAGTACCATCTACAGCAGCATCACGGGATTATTCAAGCGACCCATTTGCAGCAGCAGCTCTCGTCATCGTCGTCGTCGTCCTCGTCTGCGTCGTCGACGAGCGCTACAATTGGGCATCAGCATCAGCTCTATCAGCAGCTGGTCGCGGCCCATCATCATCAGAAACAGCAGCAGCAAAGGCAACAGCATCAACACGAGGCGACAAGCTTTCAAAATTCCACCTACGCGCAGCAAAAACAAGAGATGAGCCCGGAGGAGGAGGGTGGCCGGGGTGGCGGGTCCCCTCCGGCGGCAGGGGCTGCTCTTCATCAGCCTCATCACCCTCGTACCGCGAGTCCGCCATCGGGTACAGAACCGTGTACTCGGGACGCGATACCAACTCCCACACCAACTGCGGACACGACGAGCACACAAACCACCACTGCTGGTACCAACAACAGCGGAAATGGTAACGGCAATAACAACGGAGCTACGAACAACGCTGGTAATGGTGGTGGGACTGGTGGTGGTGGTGGTGGTACGACACTCGTTACGGGCACGACCTCGGTAACCGCTGGCACAACGGGAATAACGTTACAGTCGCGAGAAATCCAACAACAGGGACCAAGTCCCAGTCCGAGTCCGACCGGTGGCGATGTCGAGAAATTTGATGGTAAAATTGTGTACAATCCTGATGGTTCGGCATATATAATCGAGGGTGAAAGTGAGCTTAGCGAGGATGATTCATTGCCAGACGGTTGCATCGTTGATGGTCGTGGTGTCTCGGTGCCTCATTCCCTTGTCTTTCCACAAATCGCAAGTGCTTATTACGTATCAAGGCTTTACGCTCATCAGGCCTATCAGCAGCAGCAACATCAACAATTGCAACAAAGATCCTTGGTACAATCGCACAATCCTGATTTACCGGTAATGCATAGTTATCGTGTGATAAGTTACAGAAGTGCAGAAGGTGGAAAGCAACAGCCAAATATACCAACGACATCACCTGGTGCACCAAGTTCAGCAGCTTCCGTGCCGGTTAAACCGATACTCATGTGTTTCATTTGTAAACTGAGCTTTGGCTATGCCAAGAGTTTCGTTGCTCATGCACAGGGTGAACATCAATTAACGCTAATGGAGGACGAGAGACAGATACTCTCGCACTCGACAGCATCCGCGATAATACAATCTGTTGGCAGGGGTAAACAGCCACTTGTGAGCTTTCTCGAGCCAGTCACGGGCTCTTCCGTGTGTCCGCAAAATTCACCGGTACAACAACAGGGTAGTCAGCAATCACAACGAGGTGGTGTCTCGGCTATTGATGGAACTGAACACGAAACTGCAACGACGACGAGTACACCAGCGAGTACACCTGGAATACCAAGTAGTCCTTCGCAATTGAGCCATCATCAGCAGCAACAACAACGCGAGAGGCCATCACCGACTACACCAACAACACCCACCTCACACTCTAATACACCCCTCAGTTTTAATCATCAACAAACCCAACCAACGCATCAATGGACAGGTGCACAAGTGAGCGCAGCTTCCTGGGCGAAAGCGCCGGATGCAGGCTTGCACTATACCTCTCCACCCCCACCGTCTAACTCGACCAAAGGCTCGCCATCGTCGTACGCTGCCCTTACCCAACAACCACCCAATTTTCTTACCGGCACAACGATAGGCGTTTGCCCGGAACACATGCAGGGACGACCAAGTGGCGTCGAGTGTCCCAAATGTGAGCTCATACTCGCGAGTAGTAGACTTGCCGGTCCTGGTGGTCCACTTGCTGGTATACACAGTAGGAATTCCTGCAAGACTCTCAAATGTCCAAAGTGTAATTGGCATTACAAGTATCAGGAGACACTGGAGATTCACATGAAGGAGAAACATCCGGAGAGTGAGACATCGTGTATCTATTGCATAGCTGGACAGCCACATCCAAGGTTAGCACGAGGTGAAACTTACACTTGTGGCTACAAGCCGTACAGATGCGAGGTTTGCAATTATTCTACAACGACCAAAGGCAATCTCAGTATACACATGCAGAGCGACAAACATTTGAACAATATGCAAGAGTTACAGCAAGGCGGTGGAGCCGTTTCAGCTGGTGCTAATCCATCCTCCTCACAAGAGGCACCAATGCAAACGCGGAGTCCGCATCACCAGCAAAATCACAGTCCTCATTTGAGCGCGAGCCAAGCTGTCAGTCAGGGTAAACCGAAGCCAACATTTCGTTGCGATGTGTGCAATTATGAGACAAATGTCGCGCGTAATTTGAGGATACACATGACAAGCGAGAAACACACGCACAATATGCTTGTCCTGCAACAAAATGTTAAACACATGCAGACACTCTCGGCTCTACAGACGCATCACCAACAAGCCCAGCATCATCATCAACAGCAGCAACAACAGCAGCATCAGCAGCATCAACAACAGCTCGAGCAATTGTTGCATCTTGGCGGTCTTGATAAGCCTCAGCACGCCGAGGCTGCACTCGCCGATATGGCATACAATCAGGCACTTCTCATACAAATGATGACCGGTGGACAATTACCACCGCAATTACCCCCTGAATTAATGGGCGGTATGGCGAGCATGGGAGCAATGGGAAATCTTGCGGGTGATGTTGGTCTATCCCCCGAGAGCATGGAACCACCACCCGAGCCCGCTGATCCAGATCCCTCGTGTCTCTATCATTGCTGCGTGTGCAACAATTTCGCGACCGATTCTCTCGAGGCTCTCGGCCATCATTTGGCCGCGGACCGTACGCGTACCCGTGAAGGCGAGATACTCGCTCTTGTGGCTGGTAACTTTGTCTGTAAATTATGTTCCTACAAGACCAATCTCAAGGCAAACTTCCAGCTGCATTGTAAAACTGACAAGCATCTGCAGCGTCTTCAGCACGTTAATCACGTGAAGGAGGGCGGTCCTCGTAATGAGTGGAAGCTCAAATTTCTCGCCTCACCAACGAGCGCAGCTCAATTACGCTGTCACGCGTGTGATTATTACACCAACAGTGCTCACAAATTAGCTCTACACGCAGCATCGCCGCGTCACGAGGCTGCTGCTCTTTTACTTCGTCATTTACTCGAAGCTAGTGCCAATACCCAATCAATCGGTAAATTGTATCATTGTGCCCTGTGCGGTTTTAGCGCGAGGCACAGACTTCCTCTGCTCCAGCATGTACGCTCATTGAGGCATCTGCAAATGGAACAATTGCATCAGTTGCATCGGCGCAGTGGGATACAGGGAAACGAGACACCGCACACGGATATCGGTGATGTTTTTCAAGTTGTTGCCGATCCTGATTCTTCGGCTAGCCAACAGCCAAGCCCGACTACTCCAACGACCCCGAATGCCGCAAATACCAACAATGGTAAGTCACAAATATCTAAATGCTATCACGAGACTCTCCGCCTCGTAATAATCATACAGTCCATTTTCTTCTTCTTCTTCTTCTCCATTCTTCTTGTATTATATTCAACGGTTCAATAATAGTTACTTACCCAACTGTCGCGACTCTTGTGGCACGTGTCGTCTCTACACCAATAATAATGAATTTAAAATGACGAAAAAAAAAAACTTTCCACGCGTATTTAACAATGAAACACACGAGTATCTATATCCAACTTACCTCAAAAAACACCTCGTGTGGTTTAATGAATTCACTGGCTTCGGTAGTGACTTCCTTTTCTTCTTCCTCGTTCTTTTATTGTTCATAATCGATCATACACTTTGCAATTAGCTTCGCGATTACGGTTATTTGGCTGACCGCGATATATATATATACATATATATATATATATATATATATATATATATATATATATATATATATATGTATATATATAAACGTGGCATATGGCTGCACCAAGCCTGGCGTGCGTTCTGTTCATCACGCAAAAAAACTTCAACCCCATATTTCTCGACAACTGACTATAACACCGCAGTACACGCGTCCACCACTCTATTGAGCTACACTATACTTACGTGGGAGGGATATATATATATATATCAATATAATGACAAGAAAGAAAATGTGATACTAGCAAAAAAAAAGTCAAAAGAAGCATCAAAAGCAAAAACGAAGCACGCGCGCCCACTCTGTTTCACATTCCTTGGCAACTGATGGTCGAGAATAGGTAATATACATGCAGCAGACCCATGCATTTGTTGCAACTCGCGCGCGATGCGGTATTTCGACAATGCGCGCCTGATGCCGCGTTCGGAATCCGTCGATGCACTCTCATTTCTTTATGTACCAAATGGCAACAGTCCCTCGCGCGGTTGTTTACGTGCTTTTCTCTTTTTCTTTTATTTCTTTGAATTTTGTATCTTGATACAAAGTAACGCGTACTGTAACACGCACACACACACAGACGTGCGCACGCACATGTATAATATCCGAAAAGGGGGAATTTTGCATTGCAAATCTATAATTCGAATTTGATTGTTCAATGGAAGGACCCATCTGCGATCTGTCTACCTTGCGGGGTTTGCGCCTCTCATTTCTGTGCCATACACAATATAATAGTAAAATATACTCACAGACACTCACGTATACTGACACACTCACACACGTATACTGGCACACTCACACTCACAGACACTCACACAGATACTCACAGACACTTACGTATACTGATACACTCACACAGATACTCACGTATACTGACACACTCACAGGCACTCGGTTTGATCTAATTGTGAGCGAGGGAGAGAGAAGCGCTTGAGCTACGCTAAGCCGCCAATACAAATACATTGTTATAAATTCTATAGATAATACATATTGAACGATATTTTTTTTCGATCCTGAATGTCTGCCCGTCGCGTTTGTTCGAGGCTCTGCTCGACTCACATTGAAACTTTCTCCACTGAGCGGACCTTCAAGACTCGCGAGTAAACCGTTAGCCACATTGCACCGTTCTCCATTGCGTGGGATGATCGATTCGTTACGGAAATATTTTTATATCGAATGAACAAAAATAAAATAACGATGAGTAGAAAAAAAAGGAAAGCCCTCATGCATTAGGGGTGTTCGAAAAATTCAAAACGTTTAATAATTCGATACGAATCGAATAGTTTTATTCAAATCGAAGTTCGAATCGAATAATTCGATGATTTTTGTCAGATAATCCTAATGTTGTATAAAAAATCTTTAAAAAATGAAACTCACTCAACAAACAATGTGTATAAAGAATAATGACGCCGACGAGTACAAAATTCGAAGTATTCGAAAAAGTCTTCGACAAAGATCGAATTATTCGATTCGTCCACCCCTATAAGCGATCGTGCGCGTTCACTTAACGGAGAATCGATTTTACATTCGGTCTAGAAGAGTCGCGATTGAGAGAACCAGTAGAAATTTATTTTTTTCATACCGTCTGAAATCGAATAAAGCTGCGATTATTTGGTATCGATGAAAATATATCATTTTATGTTACGGAAAAAAAAAAAAAATTTGCTTGTGACGTTGCAGAGCGGCGTGAGGAAGGCAGCAGCGATTGCGGAAGTGAGGTCAAGCAAGAGCCCGATAATGATCAGGAAGTCGAACAGGAACAGGACGAGAGCGAGGATATCGTAACGTGTCCTTATTGCACGTATCAGCCGACCTCGAGGGACGAGCTCAGGCAGCATATTCTGGTTGCTCATACGCAGGATAATGAGGAAAAAATTGACACGGTGAAAGAAGAACCAGCGCCGGAGTTACTCTGTCCTCTTTGTCAGGATGGCTTTAAAGAACGTCCAGCTTTGGAGAAACACGTGATGCAAATACATTCGGTGAATGCTGATGGTCTTCAGAGGTTATTGCTTCTCGTCGATCAGAGTCATTGGCTTAACAACAATCCACGAAGTAGTTCAACACCCGCGGCAATGCCCACCTCGCCTAGCACAACAACCGCTAAGCAGCAGCATCAACAGCAACAACTGCAACAACAGCAACAGGCACAACAACAGCTGCATCACCAAGACGAAGAGATAAATGAACGTTCGACGACCGAGGAGATCGAGGAGATCGCACACTGCACCGTTTGTGGACGCGTCTGTCGCTCCGTCGAGGAACTTCAGCAGCATCATCGCGAGGCACATCCGGCCACAAGGCCAACCCTTGCAGTTAGCGAGAAACACGTTCACAAGTATCGTTGCGGCCAGTGCAGTCTCGCTTTTAAAACCCTCGAAAAATTACAACAACATTCGCAGTATCACGCGATAAGGGACGCGACAAAGTGTGCACTTTGTGGCAGATCATTTCGTTCCGTTCAGGCGTTACAGCGTCATTTGGAATCGACACACGCGGATGTTCATGAGGAAGAGTTGGCGCAATACAAGCAGAGCTTGTTGCATGCTCATCCATTGCTTCAGGCACTCACCGAGGAAGCTTTTCGTCGACAAGGTGGTCTCGTTGCCGAGACTACGGTCGATGAGGAAAATCGTGCCGTCGACGAGGAGGAGAGCGACGCGAGTGACTCGTCACCATTGCACAAAGAGCAACGTCTTCTCGAGGATTATCTCAACAGTCAACCTGTCGCCGAGGACAGTTATCACGATCCTGGACGAAAATTCAAGTGTCATCGTTGCAAAGTTGCGTTTACACGCCAGAGTTATCTCACCGGTCATAACAAGACGCTTCTTCATCGCAAAGGTGAGAAAATGTCGTATCCGATGGAAAAATATCTCGATCCTAATAGACCCTACAAGTGTGACGTTTGCAAAGAGAGTTTTACCCAGAAAAACATACTACTTGTGCATTATAACAGCGTCAGTCATTTGCACAAACTCAAACGTGCCATGCAAGAGCAAGGAAATAATAATACATTGATATCAGTCGTGCCACCTGCAAGTCCAACGGAATCGCCAGACTCACAGCAGGATCAAGACAAGAAACCCTACAAATGTAACATTTGCAAAGTCTCTTACTCGCAGGGCAGCACACTCGACATTCACATGAGAAGTGTTTTGCACCAGACGCGAGCAAGCAAATTGCCTGATCTCGCTGCGAGTGGTCAGCTTGATCTTGGACGTCCATTGATCGAGCAACCTCCGCCGACGAGCCCAACGAGTCCGCCATGTGGCAACGCGAATGCGTCCACGGGCAATCAATTATCGTGTCCTCGTTGCAGCGCTCTATTTGTTAATCAGGAACAATTGACGACGCATCAGCAGCTCTATTGCATATTCAGTAATCCATTAGCGTTGTTTCAACAATTGGCAGCGTCACAGCAAATGGTCGCCTCGACACCGGACAAGACACCACCGCCATTATCAACGACACCTGGCCCTCATCAGAATCTCCAGCAGCAGTCAAATGCCCAACAACAACAGACACAGACTCAAGTAGCTCAGGATATTCTTGGTCAGCCACGTCACAAGACCTCACAGATGTACAAACATTTGCTCGAGAGTTTTGGCTTTGATCTCGTGATGCAATTCAATGAGAATCACCAAAGACGACAGAGAAAGGAGGAAGAAGCGGCAGCGGCATTGCAAGCACAACAAGAACAACAGAAGCAGGAACAACAGAAACAAGCTCTGGCCGCTCAGGCTGCACAAGAGCACGAGGAAGAGCCCGAGGAAAGCATCGACGAAGAGGCCATACCGGAATTGACACGTAGCACTTGTCAGCATTGCAATAAAGAATTTAGCAGTGTATGGGTATTGAAGGCACACTGCGAGGAGGTGCATCGTGATTTGGTGCCCCGTGAATTTCTCGAAAAATATGCCCAACAATTTAAATGCGAGTATGAGAAGAAGAGCGTTGTCGTAACGGCGGCAACGTCGTCATCGACGAATACAGCGCCGCGATGCTCAACACCAGCGTCCAATCAGCCGCAGGATTTGAGCTCTGATAAGGAGAGACGCGATAAGGAGAAAGAAGAGAGCCCCGAGATTGTGAAGGAACGAGTCAGTCGTACGCCGGAAGCCACATCGACCACTCCGGCAACGACACCCGCGCTAAGCAATACACCAGTATCGAGCATCGAATCGACAACTCCAACTGCTTTAACGAACAATCCTACTCATCATATTCAAGCCCAACAACACGTTCAACAGCAACAACAACAACAACAACAGGCGCAGCAGCAGCAACAACAACAACAGCAGCAGCAACAACAACAGCAGCAACAGCAACAACAGCAACAACACGCACAACAACATCAACAACAGCAACACGCCCAATTGACTCTCGCTCAACAAATGACCGAGATGCAGGCAGCTCTCAATGCCATGGCGGCATCGCAATTGCAGCAACAATTGCAACAATATCCTGGCCTCATGATGGGCATGATGGGCCTTCCACTTGGACTCAATGTGCCAGCTCTTGCTGCTATGAATCTTCAACCTCCTCTCGTACCAATGATGCTGCCCCCACCACCTTACGATGGAGCTGCCGCTGGCTATCCACCGATGAACTCGCAGGCTGATCTACTTGCAAAACAACATTTGGTTCTTCAACAGCAACAAGCCGCTGCGGTAAGTCTATTTATTTATTTATCAATTCATTTTTTTTTTTTTAATTCTCGAGTATATTTTTGTCGACAAAGATTGTGAATAATTTTATTCCGCTATGTAAATTCATAAGACGATGTCTCGGTTTGTTTGTTTCTATACAGGCAAACGCAGCAGCCTCGCAAAAGCGCGCTCGTACGAGAATAACAGACGAGCAACTAAAGATACTGCGAGCTCACTTTGACATCAACAATTCACCGGGTGAGGAGCAAATCTTGGACATGGCAGCGCAGAGCGGTTTACCACCAAAAGTCATCAAGCACTGGTTCAGAAATACTCTGTTCAAGGAGCGTCAAAGAAACAAGGACAGTCCGTACAATTTTAATAATCCACCAAGTACGACTCTCAATCTCGAGGAGTACGAGAAGACTGGCGAGGCCAAGGTGACGCCCTTGAATTCGAGTGTTTCTGGTGGAAGTTCCTCGGACGATAAAAGCCCAAACAAGCAAGCCTCTCCACCTCCAGCATTATTGACGAGCTCGATTCTACCGCAGATAAGTGAGATAAAGCAAGAAATTCCGGAGCCCCTGCAGCTTCAACAGCAACAGTTGCAGCAGGAAGAGTCTCACCATTCACCAGGAAGTTCCGGTGGACATCAGTCCCGTCCTCATTCACCAGCTTTGAGCATGAGCTCCGTTTTCTCGGGTCTTCATCATGATATGGCGTCTCACGGACAAATCACGACTAGTGCACCCAGCACACCAATGTTACCACCAAAAATAGCACCTCAAAATTTTGCCAGTCCAAATGCTAGCTCTGCTGTTGTAGTGCCGGGCTCGATCGCGGCACTCGCACTCACGCCTCAGCGCTCCCTAAGCCCGGGTCGTGGACCAGCGGATTATTCATTCGGTGGTAACAGTAATGGCAGTAATTCGTCAGGTGGTAGTTCGGGAAAACGGGCTAATCGAACTCGTTTCACAGACTATCAGATCAAAGTGTTGCAGGAATTTTTTGAGAACAATGCTTATCCGAAAGACGACGATCTTGAGTATTTGAGTAAACTTCTCGGTTTAAGCCCACGTGTGATCGTCGTTTGGTTTCAAAATGCAAGGCAAAAAGCCCGCAAAGTGTATGAGAATCAACCGGCTGCCGAGCCCGTTACACCGGGTGGACGCGAGGGTGATGATGTCTCGGGACGTTTTCAACGTACACAGGGACTTAATTATCAGTGCAAAAAGTGTTTACTCGTGTTTCAACGTTACTACGAGCTCATACGCCATCAAAAGACTCACTGCTTCAAGGAGGAGGACGCGAAACGAAGTGCTCAGGCTCAGGCTGCAGCTGCCCAAGTTGCAGCGGTACTCAGTTCCGAAGACAGCAACAGCAGCTCGACAACGACGACGAACGCAGTTACGACTAATCAAACGGTGGCTCCACCTCTCGCGGAGCAACTGCAACAGCCGATGACTGTAGCGACACCGCCGCACATCCAACAGCAGGCAATGTCACAGCCTTTACTTCAACAGCCCCAACAACCGATTGTCGCAGCACCCCAACAATCACAGCCCGAGCCAAAAGAGGGAAGTTTTCAGTGCGACAAGTGTAATCTCATGTTTGGTAGATTTGAACTTTGGCGGGAACATCAGCTCGTACATATCATGAATCCATCGCTATTTCCGCCAGCATATCCGCCCGATTCGCCATTTGGTATACTCCAACAACAGGCATTAAATGCCAGTACTGGCATCAACTCAGAATCGCCACATCCTTTGATAGCCATGATGCAGGATCGTAAGAGAAAGTACGAGGATTTTGAGGAGAGCACGGGAAGCGACGGACGTCCAAATTCAGAGCACAATGAGCAGCCCAAGGACAAACGTTTAAGAACGACGATTCTTCCCGAACAGCTCGATTATCTCTATCAAAAGTATCAGGTAGAATCAAATCCGTCGCGAAAAATGCTCGAGACAATCGCGCGCGAGGTCGGCCTTAAAAAGCGCGTAGTTCAAGTTTGGTTTCAGAATACACGGGCGCGCGAGAGAAAGGGCCAATTTCGTGCGCACAGTCAAGTGATAAACAAACGTTGTCCATTCTGTCCGGCATTATTCAAAGTTAAATCAGCCCTGGAATCTCATTTGTCGAGCAAACATGCGGATCAGGTTGCACGTGGTGAGGTCAACATCGATAATATACCAGATGAGGAGCTCTCGATGGAATCAGCACCCTCGAATCCAAGCACACCGAACATGATGCCACCCCTCTTTCCACCCTTCAACACCGATATGGAAGCCTCGTTGAAAAAATACTACGAGGAATCAATGAAACGTTACATAAGCGAACTTCAAGCTCACACGAGCAATGGAAAACAAGAACCGGTGACGACGACAACAACAACAACGACAACGACCAATCAGAGCACGAGTGGGACAACCGGTGAATCACCGTTGGATCTCAGCAAACCGGTCGATCTCAGTCGTCCGGTTAAGCTCAGTCTTGGTGGTATCTCGAATCTTCTCGAGGAACAACAGCACAATGTTTCACAGCATTATCGTGGTGGAAGCGATTGTGGGCCACTTACCGATCTTTCAGAGCGTAGCATGTGCGATGACGACA
Organism: Dyspetes luteomarginatus; assembly: GCA_963669185.1. NCBI lineage: Eukaryota > Metazoa > Arthropoda > Insecta > Hymenoptera > Ichneumonidae > Dyspetes > Dyspetes luteomarginatus. Next base: position 5,765,986 of record OY769905.1, read on the forward strand.
GTATGAGCGAAACAACGGAATTTCTCGATGACGAGAGTGGCCCGGCCAGTCCAGCATCGAGTACGCAGAGTTCACGACATGGTGGCGCCACTAGTGGCATCAGCGGTATCGGTGGTGGTCCACCGGTGAGCAGTAACGCCGGTGGAGGAAGCGGAAGTGCACAATCGGGTGGCAAGAGATACAGAACGCAGATGTCAGCGACCCAGGTCAAAGTGATGAAATCATTATTCTCGGATTACAAAACACCAACAATGGCCGAATGCGAGATGCTCGGGCGTGAAATTGGATTACCAAAACGCGTTGTCCAGGTGAGCAACAACAACAACAACAATGACAACAGCAACAGCAAAGATAACGACAACATGAGACAGAAACTCAGAAAAGAGAATCATTGAATGTTGTAACGAAAAACAGTCGCATGCGAGAAATGTCCAAGTCCCTTTCCAAAAAAAAAAAAAAACAAATGATAAGGTGATTGAGAATTGTTCCTGCTCGCCTCAAGAAATTTATGGAAACTTGGCATTATCATGAGATAAATAATGATTATAATTGAATATTGTAGTAATGAACCGAGTGAAAATTCAACAATTGTCATTATCTCGTGAAAAGTTTCACTTGGACCCGCATGCGACTGTATCTCGTGTTTTCATGGCAGCTGGAATAAATGAAAAAATAAAAAATATAAAAAATAACAAAAATAACAAAAAACGAACCTACAAAGTGGACTAATGGAGACGAGTTGCAGGTATGGTTCCAGAACGCACGCGCCAAGGAGAAGAAGGCTCGTCTCGCTGCTGGTTTGCCGGCGGAGGGCTCGGCAGTTCAGCCACATCGTGGACCAACCGGACCAGACGAGTGTCGTTTATGCTCGGTGCGTTATTCGCCAAAATCACCGCTACAGGAGCACGTTTTTTCGAGACGTCACATTGAATCGGTTCGCGTCGCTGTTGAAGAGGGAAGCCTCGTACCACCGACACCTGGTGCGCCAATTCTACCCAACAGCGGTGGGGTGACGACGAGTTGCAGCACGAGCGGAATTACAACGACAATGGCGAGCGGTCAGGTTGGTGGTGCAAGCGTTAATCAACAAACAAGCCTCAATCAACAACAGACGGATGAGAATATGATGTACGGATCATTGTTCCTTCATCCGACAGCAATGTTCCAGACGCAACAACAACAACAGCAGCAGCAACAACAACAACAGCAACAACAACAACAACAACAGCAGCAACAACAGCAACAACAACAACAACAACAACAACAGCAACACTCGAGCAATTCTGCATCGAGCGCTGCTACAACCACCGCTGGTGAGTGTCTCGCTGACCTCTTAGACTCGTAAATGCGCTACAAATACTCGCCAACTCGTGTTTTCGATTCGCAAAAACAAATAAAATTGAGTACGTGAAAAAAAAAAAAAAAAAAAAACGTAAACAAAGAACAGACGATCCATACTGAAAAATACGTCGATATTTCATGACTGCGTAGTAAAAAAATGTAAAAAAAAAAATTATAACACGGTACGAGAGAAATCGAGGACGTAAAAAATATGGCGCCATAATTCGCGCTTGTTGATAATTCACGAATAATTTTCAAGACTCGAGAACACGAGAGTATATTGAGAGCCAGAGAGAGTTATTATGTGTCGTGTGTGTGTGCACGTCCCGTTGTGTCCACGTTCTTAACTTATATATGTGCGTTACATAACTAGTTTATGAAAGAATCGAAAAATGAAAGAAAGAAAAAAATGATAATAATAATAATAATAATGATAAATTTGACGGGACATGAGAGAGAAGGGGAAGATCGGGCCCGTGTGATACTCTAGGGGGCCCCGATAACACTATCGTGTCTTATATTATAAAGAAATGAAACATAGAAAATGATGCTGATGACGATGAGAACTAAATAACTTTTCGTTTATTTTTTTTTTTATTTTTTTTTTATAATATAGTTACGAATAATATATCCAGAGCTAGGCAATACTGAAAGTTCCTATCAGATGACTATTGTAGCGATAAGGGAAGTTTAGGAAAAAAAAAAAGAAAATAATGAAATAAATAAAGTGGACGATGATCACAGACACGCACGTACACTCAGAGGTGGAAGATTGTTCGGGCCAATCTTTTTGTTTTTTTTTTTCTTTCTCATTTTTTTTAGACGTTTTATTGAATGATTCGGTCACGGATCGATTTTCCCTTTACTGAGAGTGCAAACGCGAAAGTGCGTTTAGATTTTTTAATTTTTTTTTTAAGTATCATTATAATTTTTTTTGTCTTGATGATCGCTGCCCTGAACGGAAAAGTAGAGAGAAATGAATGAGAAAAGAAAAAAAGAAAGATTAACAAGAGTATAAAACTATGTAGTTTCGCGACAAAATCTTCTGTACAGTAAAGACTATATTAGATTTTTATTATTTACCGGATTCATCGTAATTGCGTATATATATATATATAAAAAATTCGCAAAATAAATCGCGTTCTCATTATACGACTCGCGTATATATATATATACATATATATATAGTATAGCCCT
>OY769905.1:5773523-5798523 GCA_963669185.1 Dyspetes luteomarginatus
GAAAGCCATTATATCTATGACTCACGGCTCACTATTCGAACGGGGGTTTGTTCGCTGTGCTGGGGAATCGTCGACGAAATTGTTGAGAGAAAGAGAGAGAGAGAGAGAGAGGAGACAACAAAAAATAAAAAAAAATGAAAGCTTTGGAAATTGAGGGAGAAAAATTGGCCAACTATGGCGGGGATTATAATGCTAGAGATCCACACATTGGTCTGTGAATTTGTCTTTTTTGGAAAATATTGAATAGATCGATACGTAATATATTTCCGTTTTTTAACGTTCCAAAGAAAATAATTACAAAATCTTTTGGGACACTCGATTTTTTTTTTTCGTTTTTGTTTTTTAAATAAGAATTTGGACATTGCATTTGAAATTTGGACTGGTATATCATCGTGGTGGGTCCGGTCGAAACGCCTTAAAACGATCAAAATATATCGATTCTCTCTCGACTCGAGATATATCGACTCTTGGAGAACGCGCGTAAGTTTATGGTAGAAAAAAAATATCTGATGAGACGAGGCAAAGAAAAATAACGTCAGTGAGAAGATCAAGTAGAAATGTGAGAAAGAGAAGATATTGAGAGGAGAGCCGCGAGATTCTATAGCGAGTAGAGTAAATCCAGTAAGAGTAGTCAAGCGTGCTGTCCATGCTCTCTCGACTTTATTCTTTCATTTCATCTTTCTCTATATCTCATCTCGTTCTCCCCTCCTTTGTCTCATAATTCTCCACCAGCTCCAGGCACTCTCGGAGCTTTCAGCCTCTCTCTCTCTCTCTCTCTCTCTCACTCTTTCTCGCTTCTCTTCACGGTGTTTGTTGAAGGCGCTACTGGAATCCGGTAAAAAACTGACCGCTGGCCAGCCGGTTGCGCTTTGCTACTGTGCTTGATGCTGACCACCGTCGATCCTCGTGCTCTAATACACATCGCGAGCTCTCATTTTTAACCTTAATATGCGTTAATTTACTCCACATCGTGTACACACAAAATGATAAATAAAATTATTATATACACGTAACTATAGAATAGTTAATTTAACTTTGTCGTTGGGCACTTCAGCCTGGCAGTTTTTCTCTCATGCATAGTGAGAGAGGGGGGGGGGGGGGGGGGGTAAGAGAGGAGAGAGAGAGAAAGAGAGGAGAGAGAGAAAGAAAGAGAGAGAGAGAAAGAGAGGAGGTTGAGAGAGAGAAAGAGAGAGAGAGGAGAGAGAGAGAGAGAGAGAGAGAGAGAGAGAGAGAGAGAGTAAGAGAGAGGGAGAAATAAAGTGAGTTTATCTCGTCAAACTCGATTTGTGACTTCCGCTTATCATTATCATCGTCCCGTTGTAAGAGAGTCAACGACTAGTGAGAAAAATTGAATAAACAAAAACGCCCCAAGTATTTTTATAAGTACTGATCGCGTGTCCTTTTTTGCTATTCTTTCTCCAAATGAACAATCCAGCATCGTTCATAATCGACGTACAACATTTTTCTCATTATTTATTTTCCCTTTGCCCGCAAATTATTACATGAGCACAAGGTGAGTGGCCCGGTTAGTTTTAAGACGTTCGTCCGGCAAAAAAAAAAAAAAAAAGAAACTTGGCAAAATGAGATGAAATGTACAAAAGCCAGTAATTCGATCCTGAAAGGAGATCGGTAAAAAAAAAAAAAAAAAACCTCACTGAGGAAGCTCGTAATGTCGTATACACAGGGAAGGAATATCTTCTGGCTAATCTTCGCGAAGCGAGATAAAGAGGTACACGTATAGTCTGGCACGAATTGCACGCGGGCTTTATCCTGGCCATAGCAAAGAGTTTGAATCCTGAATCGCGCGCGTGAGCACGAAACAGGCGCGACCGCAGAAAATTAAAAAAAAAACAACGAAAAAAAATTGAGAGAAAGATGGAGTTTGCCAAGTGTGCGTCCGCACGAGAGAAATCAACTCATTGCCAGTCCTCGTGCAAAAGCCAATGGCAGGTTTGCCGCATCCCATGAACACGCTGCTTCTGCTTCTGCTGGCTCAAAGTTGTTGTCTGAATTATACTCTGATTATACCAGCGAGGAGTGCAGTATGCCAGCCGGCTATGATTAAACATTAAACAACGCCATTACGGGGCGAAGTACGCGGGGATGACTGTATGGGTTATACTCTCTTTTGCCGCTGCAACGCGTCGTAAGGAGAATCGCTGTGTATATATATATCCATATATATATATATATATATATCCATACACATATATAGATATAGATGTATACAAAATGGACATATAAGTTGGTTATTTTTGCTCTTGGATGAATCCGACTGGAAATTTCAAGATTCTCTGGGTACATAAAAATGATAGAAAGGGAAGAAGAAGGAGAAGAGGAAGGAGGTGACCACGGCCGCTCGTGTCCTCCTACGAGTCGGATTAGCTTGTAATCCTGCGAGGCTCTCTCGTATTCTTGCGCACGCGGTGTACGCGCCTGCATAGGCGGTTAGGTGAGGTACATCTCCTCTCGCGAACCTTACCATCGAGATTCTGATGGCTAACCAGAAACAAGAATGCCAAGAAGCGTAATTAGCTATTCGCTCATTCCCTCTCCTCCTTTTCTCTCTCACTCTCTCTTTCTCTCTCTCTCTCTCTCTCTCTCTCCCCCCCCTCTCTTTTTCTCCCCCCCCCCCTCTCTCTCTCTCTCTCTCTCTCTCTCTGTCTCTGTCTCTGTCTCTCTCTCTCTCTCGCTCGCTCGCTCGCTCGCTCTCTCGCTCTCTCGCGCTCTCTCTCTCTCTCTCTCTCTCTCTCTCTCTCTCTCTCTCTCTCTCTCTGTCTCTGTCTCTGTCTCTGTCTCTCTCTCTCTCTCTCGCTCGCTCGCTCGCTCGCTCTCTCGCTCGCTCTCTCTCTCTCTCTCTCTCTCTCTCTCTCTCTCTCTCTCTCTCTCTCTCCTCTCTCTCTCTCACTCTCTCTCTCATTCTGAACTTTGCCTCTAATTTGTTTTATTGCGGAATTCCGAGCACGAGCACAAATTTCCAAGTGCCCGCAGTGTATTAGCGTGCAGTTGATCGCAATTTTCCGTCCTTTACTGATTTTTTGAGATTAGTCCGTCCGAAGATTAGATGAACTTAGAGTCCCAAACTTTAGGCCCAAATATCGCGATAAAAATATCAAACGAAAATCGAACCCCGCACAAAAATTTCCTCGCGCACGAATTTCATTAAAAGTTTTCCTTTCTACTTTTTTCGGCTTAGCTCGAAACGGTGGGTTAGACGCCATTTGTTATCGTGCGACAACAAAAAAGAATTTTCAATTTTGCCATTTGCATGATCAATCGATCTTGGATTTTACCGACCACAAATCAACTCAAAGTTCGGAGGATTTTTTTCCCATAAGTTCTTTCATTTTTTGTACTTTGCAGTAATGTTTAAATTTTTTTTCTTAATTACTTGGGAGTCTGAAACACGTTTCGCTTGCTCGATTCTTGCGCGCAAAGAGATGTATATGATGAGCTACCCAGTGCAATGGAGGAGGCGGGGGGTGGGGGGGGGGGGGGGGATGGTTCTCGCTTCTCTCGGCGCGTTCCAAACGTAACGATCCCTCGGACAGCCTTAACTCGCTTATAATAACTCTGGGGAGAGAGAAGAAGAGTCTCTGCTGCTCTCGTGGTCGATGTCGGCGGTACATTGCGGTCACTATCCTCTCTTTTCGCCGTCCTCTCTCTCTCTCTCTCTCTCTCTCTCTCTCTCTCTCTCTCTCTCTCTCTCTCTCTCTCTCTCTGTCTCTCTCTCTCTCGCTTGTTCTCCGCAGCCGCATAGTAGCGTTAAAGAAAAAGAAAACGGAAGAAAAAAAAAAAGATAATGATGATCCGCAACGAACATTATTGTCTCCGCGGCAGGTTGCCCCCGCGGATTCTATAATTATTCGCGTATAATTTAACCTGCGGCGAATAAACGCGAGGATCTTCGAAGCTGTATCGTTCGCGCTCTTTCTTCTCGCTCATCAAACCAGCACGAGTGAATATAACTCGAGTGTCGGTCGGGGGAGATGACGAGAGATCCGACGTAAATCTCTGCACCGGCGATATACAGCAGCGAGTAAAGCGAAAAATAAAACCGGAATTCCTGAAAGGAAAGTTGGGTGTCTCGGTCTCGGTCTGTCTAGTACGTATATTATAAAATAAATGAGACAGGAATGCAACGACCACCAAGAAACGATCTTTCATCTCTCTCTCTATCTCTCTCTCTCTCTCTATCTCTCGCTCTCTCTCTCTCTCTCTCCCTCTCTCTCTCTCTCTCTCTCTCTCTCTCTCTCTCTGTCTTCCTTTCTCTATCTATCTCTTGTACTGTTTATAATTATAAAATCCACAAATTTCTGTAATTCATCGAACGTTTCGTGATTACGATGAAAAAGAAAGACTCTTGTGTAAAACGCGAACTGGCGTAAAAAGTGGAGATAAGTAAAAAACAAAAACGAAGAATATCGTGTTGGAGGTACAGAGTTAGTAGTAGTGGCGGAGTTGGGGGGACAGAAAAAAAAACCGAGGCAAAAGACAGAATAGAAATCGTTGGTAAGTTCTGTGGAGAACAGGGCATAACTCACTCGGCCAGACAGAAGAAAGGAATTAAAGATGGCCGTGATTGCCGTTGGATCGTGGCCAGAGCAGAACAGCCTCTACATATATGTATAAACACATTGTATATATATATATATATATATATATATATATATATATATATATGTTTATATGAATATATATGTATATATGTATATATGTAAATATGTATATATGTATATATTTACCGTATGTACATAGCCAAAGCCGCGCGCGCGTCTTCTCTCGTCGACGCGTAACTAAGTCCTCCTCGCGTGAGCTTCTTTTCGCTTCTTTGTTCCTCCTCCTCCTCCTCCTCCTCCTCTACCTCTTCTCTTTCTCTTTTTCTTATTCTTAGTTTGGAAACGCGGCGCGGCGTTGAGGGCTCGCGGCCAAGGCGCGAGATAAGCGAGGGAGACGAAGGTACGCGGGGGCGCCCATATCGAGAAAACACACATAACCTCCCCCCTATCTCACTCCTCCCTCCCAGTAGAGGGATGAGGGCCCTTCGTTTCTCGCGTATTAGGAATTCATATCTTCAGTTGGTTCGTAAGGGGGTGGCTCCCCCCCCCCCTCTCTCTCTCTCTCTCTCTCTTCCCTCCCACATTCTCTTTTTCTGACTCTCCCTCTTTCCTCTCGAACACGGGAGAGAGGCTTCTTCAAGTGTGATCAATACCGACTCATTCGTAGAACCAGCGATACTCAACCCCCCCCCCCCCCCCACCCCGCCCCGAAGCAATATTTAAAATAATAAAATAAAAAGATTAATGAAAACCCAATAAAAAATAAACAAAAATTCTATAGACATTCGAGTAATCGTCCTTCAATTGACTAATTTTTCAACGGCTGCACTCAATTGTTTCCAATAATATTTTCAGATTAATTTTGTAGGGTTTAATTTAAATGAGGAATCTCGAATATTAATATTTTGAGTCACTCGATCTTCAAATTGGAAGATTTTTACGAATTTGACGTAAGGGTAGTTTTTTCTCGAGGTCCAATATACATTTTTATTCCATTAAAAGATAAAAATGAGAACCGTCGTTAGAATGTTTTCGCGTAATTTCGGATATCTCTGGCAGAAGAAAACGTCGAGAGCTCTCGGCTAACAGGAGGAATATATAGGGATGAGAAAATCCAAGATGAGGGAGGGATGAGGGCCGCAGACATACATTAATAACCGGAGAGGAAACGTATCTCTTCAGGAAAAACTCACCCCCATGATATAGAAATAGTACGAGAGGGAAAGAGAGAGAGAGAGAGAGGGGGGGAGAGAGAGAGAGAGAGAGAGAGAGAGAGAGAGAGAGAGAGAGAGAGAGAGAGAGGCAGAGAGAGAGAGAGAGAGAGGCAGAGAAAGAAGGGGTATATGTGTCTGGAATGAGGAAGACCTTACATAAATGTATGACTAACGGGTAAAGAAGCTTGTGCTTGAACCTCACCAGACTGCCAATACATATATATGATATAATAAGAGATAACGGAGCTTATTAGGGAGAAACGAAAAAATTTCATACGGGCCAATCTTTCCTTCAGGCATTTTTCCTACACACTCTTCTTTACCTATTTCCTCTTTCCTTCTCGATTTTTCTCGTTAAAGGACGAATGAAAAAATAAAGATAAAAAAATTTATCGATATTCACTAACCACCGAGAGTCTCGAAATGGCTCGTCGTGGAGTTGTATAGATCGTGCGCGAATTTTAGTGCATTAGAAATTACAACGTACCTGTATATATTGAGTTGGTAATTTGGAAAGGCTCTCGATGAAACGAAAAAAAAAGAAAGCAGGAGGAGAAGTTATAATAGAGAGAGAGAGAGAGGGAGAGAGAGAGAGAGAAAGAGAGAGAGAAAGAGAGAGAGAGAGAGAGAGAGAGAGAGAGAGAGAGAGAGAGAGAGAGAGAGAGAGAGAGAGAGAGAGAGAGAGAGAGAGAGAGAGAGAGAGAGAGAGAGAGAGAGAGAGAGAGAGAGAGAGAGAGAGCGAGAGAGAGAGCTAGAGAGAGTTAGAGAGAGAGAGGGAGAGAGAGAGGGAGAGAGAGAGGGGGAGAGAGAGAGAGAGAGAGAGAGAGAGAGAGAGAGAGAGTAAGAGAGAGAGGAAGACCACCGTTTCTTTGGCGAGTAAATTGCGGTGATTGGTGAGTTCGCGGATTTGCGGTGTATTACCAGCTTGATTATCTAGCACGGTTTTAATAGTCCTAGAAAGAGACCGTATACGAGTAGCTATATATATATATATATATATATATATATATATATATATATATATATATAGACATCGATATAGCGTATATATATGGGAGAGAATTCTTTGGTGTGTGTGGCAGATGACAACGAGACTTGGCAAAAAGCAGGGACAAGAGAAAAACCATACACGATCTTGTACATATATTTATTTATATGTGTGTGTGTGTGTGCGCCTGGCTAAGTATTGGAAAAGGTGAGAGAATGTGTGGGAGAGAAGGAAAAGGGTTATTACATACCTTTACTACTATATATGAAAGAGAGCTCTCTCTCTCTCTCTCTCTCTCTCTCTCTCTCTCTCTCTCTCTCTCTCCGCCCTCTCTCTCGCCTGTAATCTCGGTAATGCCTACCATATGGGCTATGAGGATGAGGACGAGAGTGAGGATAAGTCATAGAAGTCTCTCAGTTGGTCCCTTTTGATCCCTGTGGCATGCACAATGTTCCCCACGAGTGGGCCAATGCTTTATGGCTCGCAGACATCGAATCCCGGCAGTTAAAGGTATATCGTGACCTCCCTTTCAACCCCCTTCCCCTGCTTGAATAGCCAATAAGGATATTTGGCCTATTCTGACACGCGAGAATCTTGAGAATTTGTGATTTGTGCGAGACGATACTTGATAACGAGACAAATTTAGAGATCTGTCAAAAATAATAATTATTATTATTATTATTATCAATATATTATTAATATAATGATTATTAATAATATAATAAAAATACCAATGTTAATATTATAATTCAATGCGACGATAATAATGATAAATGATAAAATAAAATCGTCAGGCTATGAAACAAAATAATATCGTGATGAAGGGCAAAAGATATATCGTGTCCCTCTGCGTAATAATTCGACTCGCTCTCCTCGAGATGTCGAATAATCAGAGCGGGAAGGTAGATCGTGAAAAGCGGCTTGAAGGGTCAGGGGAGAGAAACACAGAAAAGGACAGAGTGGGTTCCGGGGGGGGCGGAGAGGAGTGAAGGGGAAGAGGGAATGGAAAGAAACGACATAACGAGTGCCGGATTCGACGGATTTCTGACTGCCGCCTTCGATCTCACATAAGACAGGGAGAAAGATAAAGATAAAGAGAGAGAGAGAGAGAGAGAGAGAGAGAGAGAGAGAGAGAGAGAGAGAGAGAGAGAGAGAGAGAGAGAGAGCGAGAGCAGAACGCGCGCGGCGTTCAAGAGAGGCTTTCTCGTCTATATACATATTATGCGTCCGATTGCGCGGCCGCGCGCGGAAAGGTCCGCGGAAAAAAAGGCTTCGTCAAAAGAGAGGAAGAGAGAAAGAGAGAGAGAGAGAAAGAGAGAGAGAGAGAGAGGCGAGTGAATATACGCGGAGACGTCTCCTGATGGCCATCAGAAGGGCGACTCTTGCGAGTCAAGAGAGAGAGAGAGAGAGAGAGCGAAAGCTTTGAATCACGAAGGATCAAAAAGAGGAGACGATCGCTAATAATATCGGCGAATGCCTGAGAATCCACGAAGGGTGGAGGCGCATCTTGCGTCGCGCTTCTTCGATCTCTTTTCTACATATATATATATATATATGTATATATATATATATATATGCAAGATTCAAGATATGTATACTATATACACATATATAGGCCATAAAGGTATTATAACTCGCGTTTTACTCTCTCGCTCTTTCTCTCCTCGGTCTCGCGTCTGCGTGGCGAGCGGACCGTAAATCTGCCAGCGGTCAACTGGCTGAATACTCGAACACTCCGTGGCGGGCCCAGCCAAGAGTGAGTGAGCGAGAGAGAGAGAGAGAGAGAGAGATAGAGAGCTGCTGTATTTCTGCTCCGTATGTGCCTATTTCGCTTGGATTCTCTTCCCTGTCCGTCCATCAGTCAGTCCGTTCTGTGGTCCTTTTCCCTTCATTCTCTCTCTCTCTCTCTCTCTTTTCTCAAGACCGACTGCGAGATCGGTTCGTTCGTTTCGTTCTTCACCATCGCTGTCGTCAATGTCCTTCTACCGATGTTGGTTTGTAGCTCGCACGATCTCATTGTATGCACAATATTCGTCGTGTAGAAAAGATGAAATGAAAGGTGGCGGGGCTCACTCATAATATATATATATATATATATATATATATATGAAAGACACGAGAGATGAAATTTTAGTACAAATATTATCAAGATTTCATATAATACAATTTTGGGCTCATTTGTGTAATTATTATATTTGCAATTTTATCATTATTGCATTGCAATTTTTGTCATTATTATATTGAAATGTTTTATCATTATTATTATTGGTACAAGATGAGGCGGTAATGGCGCGAGGGTTACGCCCCTGAAAAACGAGAAAGAGAAATGTATGTGTGTGTATTTCTCTCTCTCTCTCTCTCTCTCTCTCTCTCTCTCTCTCTCCCTCGCACTCTCTCTCTCTCTCAGAGTTCTGGACCGCAAGAGAGAGCACAGCACGCGGCCATTTCGTCGGGGGAGGCTACGAAGCGAAGGGCAAATGTAACGTCGATTGGTTCTCCTCTCTTGCAAACGTGGCGAGAGAGTACGAGTGTGTTGCTGGGATGCTGCGACACTCCAGAGTAGGAGAGAGAGAAAGAGAATCGTGCATGTGCATGCGCGCGACTCTATCTCGCGACAGCGCGCGCGCGCGCATTCTTCCTCTCTGTGCAGCGCCACAACGAGCCTACTGCAATGTGTGGTGCATTCAATGAAGTCTAAATATATCTATAGCACATCTGAGAAACAGAGAGAGAGAGAAAGTTAGGGAGCGAGAGAGAGAGAGAGAGAGAGCGAGAGGGAGAGGGAGGGAACGAGGGAGAGCGAGACGGAGGGAGGGAGGGAGCGAGAGAGAGAGAGAAGGAGGGAACGAGAGAGAGAAAGAGAGCCCTTCTCCGTGATCACTCTCTCGAGTTGGATGCTGTGTGCATCACAGAAGCTCACGCGAGAGGCGACGAAATTACGTGATGAAGAGAAAATGACAGGACTAATGATGGTGGTCAACGAGTGGTAATCTTTGAAATTCCACATCCATTCGATGAGAAAAAAATTTGAGATTTATTTAATAAATAATTAGGGTTGACTGAATTTAGGCCTTTATTTTTTATTCTCAAGAATGAAAGTTTAGATGCAATCAAATTAAAAATATACCCAGTGAATAATTTGATAGATAAATTAGGAGAAAACTATAATCATAAACAAATAATAGCGAGGAGCCCAAACTGGTAAATTAACGCATTTTTTTGAGAGTTAATAAAAGATTCATCGAAAACTCATATTAAAAATTGATAAAAAAAATTATTTGGAGACGATGAATTAAATATTTTTTCAACAAGTTTTGAACGGAAATCGGCGATACTGAAATAATTTGAAAATTATTAATGTCGATAATAATGATAATCAGGAGCCGAATAATTCTCAGTTTTTTTCTCGCTCGTAAGACGAAGAATCGAAAAAACGAACGGGGGACCAACACAGACAGAGTAACCAAAAGATGGTATGCCTGAAGAGCCTCTATTGTTCACGCAATTCTGGGCTGCACGACGACACGACAACCAAAAGCAAGATTGTATGAACGTGGAGATTCCAGGATGCTGTAACGTGTCCTGTAAATTCCATAGCTCTCATGTGTATTTGTGTGTGTGTGTGTCTTGTGGACCAAAAATCCCGGTACCTGAAGAGAGGACACACCTGGCTACTGGGTGGCGCGTGAGGACAACGAAACACTCGCAGAGAATGATGCTCATTCACGCAACACATACATAGCCACTGCTCGTAAGTCCTCTCACCCCCAAAACGGAAACATAAATGACAAAAGCCTCTTTCTCTCTCACGTTCTTCATAAAAAAAATGACAAAGACTCAACGATTTCGAGAAATTGCCATATAAGCGCAATAATACATTTAAATATATTTGAAAATAGAGGTCGTCATTTTTTGCTTTCCCTATATATAGGGAGCGTACATTATTCCACAAGCGAGAAAGACCTAGCGTAGGCGACACACCGCGGCCGCTGCCGGTACTACTCGCGGAGTATTCAAACTAGACAGTTTTCGCTCTAGAATATTATTATTATTATTATTACTATTATTTAGTCATCTATTTTTTCGAGTAAGAGAACAGCGAGTTGAATTACTCATCGTTTTACACACGTTATAAAAGGGCTACGAAGAAGCTTTTGTTAAAAAAAAAAAAAGAGTTCTCGTGTTCCAATAAAGAGTCCGCTACATAATTTAGAAAGGTTTTCTCTGTGCGTATCTTGCGAGGGCGGGTGTCGAATACGTTTGTCTGGAATCTCGTTCTCTTTACTCTCTCTTTTCGGAGGTGTGTATTATTGGAGCCAGAGTACACTCTTTTGTCATTTTTTTTTTTATTCTTTTCATAAAATATTCTCATAATACGCATTGAGTTTTTATGCGCATTGATTAAAGGGCCAAAAAAATAAAGGGAAAAAAGGAAAATGCGACGACGAGACCCCCGTTTCTTCCTCGAGCGGTAACACTATAGAAAGCTCATATGATGGAAAATTCGAGCTAGGGTACGAGGATGAATCAGTACCTCAATTTATTTTATTGAATTATTAAAATTGAATTAAGATGGAGTGAATCAAAAAAATTCACATCGAACACAGATCGAGTCCCATTATTGTCTAAGGACACTCACGCGTCTCTGCTCTTAAAGTATTTCGGACTTAAAAAAAATTAGTAAATAGAAACTCGAACTTATAAAATTATAAATGAGTCACGAAGTGAGAAATTAAACATAATTTATTGATTCTTGTTTACTTTCACCCTGGTATTTATTACTATATAACGATGGAAGTCCATATAAAGGCATTATTTAAGGGGCCAGGAAAATAAAGGGATGAAACAAAAATAAGGTGATGAGGCAAACCCCCTTTTTCACTGGACGAGCATCCATATATATATGATGAATTTTACCCATGATGAACCAGTCACTCGATTTATTTTATATTATTTGATTTTGAAAAATTTACACGTATAATTCAACCCCCCCATTATCATCCAACGACAATCTCGATTCTCCGTTCTCAAAAAGCGTTTCGTACTTGAAAAGAAACTTAAAAAGAACGAGATGACAGAAACTCCGACAAATAAAATTACAATCGAGTCAACGAGAGAGATTAAACGTTTGTCTTTATTTATTCTACTTGAGTTTGGTCCACTTCCCCACCCTTGATTTTAAGAAATCAAAAAGGGGTGATCCGCTCACGATGCGTTTCGTACTTCGAATGAACGAAAACGACAGAAACTCCGGCGTATAAAATTATAATCGAGCCAAGAGAGAGAGAGAGATCAAACCTTTGCCTTTATTTATTCTCGTTGAGTTTTGGCCTCGCTCTCCCCCACCCTTGTTTTTAAGAAGTCAAAAGGGGGTGGTCCGTCTGGTAAAAGAGGACAATCTATTCGCGAGGCGAGAGCCCGCTCTCTCACTACTCATCTCTCCGCCGCAAACACGGTCTCGTTTTCTCCTCGACAGGAGAAAGATCCAGTTTTTATCACGACGAAGGGATGGACGATCGCGTCCGTTGAGAGCGAGAGATGAGAGAAGGGAGAGGAAAAGAAATAAAGGTAGGAGAGGAATATGGAAAGAGAGATCGCTGGGGGATCGTAAAGAGTCAAACCGTCAGGCCAATCTTGATGTATCTTCTCTTATTTTGATGTGTGTGCCCAATCCTCTCTCTCTCTCTCTCTCTCTCTCTCTCTCTCTCTCTCTCTCTCTCTCTCTCTCTCTCTCGCCCATTGTTCATTCTCCTCAATATTTGTGCGCGAGATCCTCTCTCACCGTTTTCATTCGGCGCCCACATCTTGACTTCCAATTCCTCCCCTTCGCCACCATTTATATCGCATTAACAAAACACCCAGGGGGGGCATCTTGAAAACCTTCACAGAATGTCCAAATCTGAGAGTAAATCTTTCCCTCCTTTCTTTCGCTCATTCTTTTCCGGTTTTTTTTTTTATTATTATATCATTCATGGACATCACGAAATGTCTAATTTCAAGCGTTATCATTTTTTATCAGTTAATTAATCGCTTGATTTTCTTTGTATTGTCGATCGATTTTAGGATCGAGATAATGTGACAGAAAAAAAAATGTTGACAAAATCGGAATTTTTAGGACGAAATGAATTTTTGTTTTCTACCCCGATGCTCTTTTATATTGCCAGTAGCACGTCAATGGACACAAAAGGGTGTACCGCGTGTGTTTCCTCGTCGAAATGACTAATGATTCTCTTGGCATGCTCATTATTAAAAATAACCCTGTGCAAGAGAGAGAAAGAGAGAGAGAGAGAGAGACAGAGAGAGCCCTTTGCGGCCTCTAACGACCGACGCGTATTATATATAGGCAAACACACAGGAGCGAGTCTCTTTCTCTCGCAACAGCTGGCCTCGTCAGGTACGCGCTTATTCGTCCACCGTGCCGTCCGGGAAAACTTAATGCGAACAAAATTGATAATTCCTCACTCTCTCTCCATACACACACACATACAGGCAAACACATACAAACACACACACATACAGGCAAATACATACAAACAGGATATAAACGATTATATCCTGGCTTACCCCCTGAGACTTTTTTTTTCTATTTACTCACCGGAAAACACGCGTAAAGTCCGTAAGAATAATCTCTCCCTCCTCCTCCTCCCCCCCCCCCCACCCCTTTTCCACGTCTTGATTGGTCAGAGCGCGCGTGTGTGTCGATATATTACGTCAAATGTGCGGGTCCTGCGAGAGAAAAGGTGGGAAAAAAAAGAATTTATCAGCAAAAGGCTCTCTGAGAACGCGCGATCTGCTCTCGTCACTTTCTTCTCGCTTTTCTCGTTTTTCTCTGATCGTCGGGATGTTTTAAACCGGTTCAACGAAACGACGAGGTGCGATGGTCCAGAATGTACTTCACCATTGCTAAATCGAAATCGGCAGAAGTCACGTCAAACTGGTCGTTTGTGACGAAAATATGAAATTCATCATTTTTTTTTTGTTTTATTCTAAGCGTCTTGAATTTATATAAATTTGTGACGTTCTTTGAATGAATCTCGTCATTGAGAATCGTTGAGATAGAATTTTCGTGACGAGTTATATTTTTTTTATGATATTTTATATTGCAATTTGATTTTCTTGGAGCTTAAAAAATCGTGACAGATCGAGAGTCTCTCCAATTGAGACTCCGCCATGTCTTGAAGAGACCACCAAAGAGCCCTCGTTGTATGATCACTACAGGGTGAAAAAACAAATGAGTTTGTGAAAAATATTTTCAAAAAAAATGTTATAATGGCAGTGAATTCCCACCTAATCATGTTGATTTACGTCGTGTTTATACTTATTTATATTTCTCGAGCGTTTAGTACACACTCGGGGATGATCTATGAGGAGCATTAAGTTGGAGTCTTGTTAAACGGTGCCTCGGGGGCGCAGAGAGAGAGAGAGAGAGAGAGAGAGAGAGAGAGAGAGAGAGAGAGAGAGAGAGAGAGAGAGAGAGAAGTGCAAAAGAGAGAGAAAAAAGCGAAAGAAGAGTGAGAGAGATGTAAAAGCGAGAAGGCCCCTCGAAGCATCGCGAGAGTGGCGGGGCATATCGATGATGGTCCATACTGTAGTGTACCTTTTAGTATCTATACATACCTTACCCTGGTCTTTCCGGTTCTCTCTCTCGCTCAGACTCTCAAGCTCATCTCGAAGAAACCCATCAGCCCTTGTCTCCTCGATACTATTACTCGCCCTTAAGGCTAAACACCGATACTCCACTTCTTCTTCTTCTTCTTCTTCTCGCACTCATCTCCCCCTTTTCCTTGGCGAATGGTAGTCGTACTTTTGTGACCCGACCCTTCATAAACTATAGCTCCAAACTGCGCCCTACGTGTATTAAAAATGGCCGCGTATATAGGACGTAGGCGTGTATACTGCCGTTAAAAAAATATTAAGTACAACGGAGCTCGAGCGAAAAAAACGAAGGTGGAAAATATGAAAGGTACCCCGAAAGAAAAACGGAAACTCCAACGGTGTATTCGCTCGTGAAAGAAAAAAAATATATACCGAGAAAAGAAATGGAAAATGTGAGTGTCCATGAAAAGTTTGAAATGTAAAATGAAAAATCGTCAATCGTTTAGTTTAAAAAATTAATCAAACTTCCATTCATTTCCATCCATTATTCCAATCTCTGATGTGTTTATGTTGCTGCTCGTAAAAATAGGACGAGGCGAGACGAAACATCATGGAGAATCTCCGGTGAAAGAAATTCAGATGATTTCCGAGTAGACGTTCTACCGATACCCAGAAGCGAAACGAGAGAAAAGAAGATGAAGAAGAAGAAAAAAAGAGGCGAGGAGACGAGAGCAAAGAGATATGCACGAAGAGGAGAAGAGACTCCAAGCTGTCTGGTCCCTTCGTGTGTTGGATTGGACTCTCTCTCTCTCTCTCTCTCTCTCTCTCTCTCTCTCTCTCTCTCCCTCTCTCACACACACTCATCTATGGGATCTTTCTCTCTTTAACTCTCGGAGAATATCTCTCGCGAATCGCCACTGCTGCTGCTCTCGCAAGCATTTCGCCTCTCTGCATGCTTTTCGCCCAGGCGTTCGCGCGAGCACTCTCGTTGTTTGTTGCGCCTCCCCGTCTTTCTCTCTCTCTCTCTCTCTCTTTCTCTTTCTTGCGTGCGGGGGCCCAAAGGGTTATTGCCGTTACGGACGTTTTTTTCTTCCATTCCTGGACAGCCCTTGGTCTCGCTCTCTCGGGATATATCTCGCCTCCACTCGCCAAGGCGGCCCTCGAAGTCAGAGAGCTCTGAATGCCGAAAGCAAGCAAGAGGAAAGAAAGAAAGAAGGGCAGAGAGACATTAAGGCTGAAGAAAGAACGAGAGAGGAATCGGCAATCGGCGAAAAGTTAGGCATGTATATAGGATGTATGAGATAAACGAAAAGGGGAAGAGAAGCAAAAACGAGAGAGTGACCACCTAGTTCTCGCGAGAGGTGAATCTTTACACTCCCCCCACCTCCCTCTCATATAGTGTCTGTTCTAGTTAGCAGTCGTTTGAATCTGCAAGAAAGGTATTTCACTTGATACGAGATAATTCCACTGCAATAATGTAGCCATATAAAGTGAACTTTTTCGTGCAACAGCTAATGATTTAGCAGCTTACATATTTTTCGATTAATAGATAATGATTTAGCAACTTACATATTTTTCGATTAATAGCTAATGATTTAGCAACTTATATATTTTTCGTTTAATAGCTAATGATTTAGCAACTTACATATTTTTCGTCTAATAGCTAATTATTTAGCATCTCACATATTTTCCGATTAATAGCTAATTATTTAGCAACTTACATATTTTTCGTCTAATAGATAATTATTTAGCATCTCACATATTTTTCGTCTAATAGCTAATTATTTAGCATCTTACATATTTTTCTTCTAATAGCTAATTATTTAGTATCTTACATATTTTTCTTCTAATAGCTAATGATTTAGCAACTTACATATTTTTCGATTAATAGATAATGATTTACCAGCTTATATATTTTTCGTTTAATAGCTAATTATTTAGCATCTTACATATTTTTCTTCTAATAGCTAATTATTTAGCAACTTACATATTTTTCGTCTAATAGCTAATTATTTAGCATCTCACATATTTTTCATCTAAGAGCTAATTATTTAGTATCTTACATATTTTTCTTCTAATAGCTAATTATTTAGTATCTTATATATTTTTCGATTAATAGCTAATGATTTAGCAACTTATATATTTTTCGTTTAATAGCTAATGATTTAGTATCTTATATATTTTTCGATTAATAGCTAATGATTTAGCAACTTATATATTTTTCGTTTAATAGCTAATGATTTAGCAACTTACATATTTTTCGTCTAATAGTTAATTTTATTTAGCATCTCACACATTTTTCGTTTAATAACTAATTATTTAGCATCTTACATATTTTTTGTTTAATAGCTAATTATTTAATATCTTATACATTTTTCGTTTAATAGCGAATTATTTAGCTACTTACATATTTTTCGATTTATAGCTAATTATTTAGAAACAAATAAAATGCTTGTATTAGTTTATGTATTACTTCATCGAGCATTTCAATATTGATGCCCCTCATGGTGCGGCCGTTTCTCAGTAACAAATAATGCGGAAATGGCTGTCGTAAAAACGGGATTGTCACCCAACGATAGATGAAGACAGGATAAACAGACAAATGTTTTCATGAAGATGAAGACATTAGGCGAGAGAAGTCTCGCAGGGATTGTCCGATTGAGCTACTGAGCCAAGAGGATGGAACTGGTCGTGGGATTGTCAGGCATTCAAAGATAGAGGCTAGACAGTCAAATGTCTTCATTTTTCATGAAGACATTTAGCGAGAAAAGTCTCGCATGCATTGTACGATTGAGAGAGAGAGAGAGAGAGAGAGAGAGAGCCTCCGAGTTAGTTTATCGTCGAGGAACAGTCACGTATTCATCCACGCTTATACCGATCGTCTCTGGGGAAGAGGAGAGATTGAAGGAAGTTTAGAGGTAGGTTGAAAAATTGTTAGTTCACAGTTTCTACGTTGATGCATCATGGGAAAGTTTGCATTAATTTGCAATATTTATATAATAAATTTTGTACATCATTAATAACGTCGATACTAAAAGAGTGATGTCGAAATGACATGAATATACATGGACACTGTGTAGATGGCGTTTGCATCGAAAGTTTCTGACATACTGTAGCAAAATTGCTGATCATCTTGATAATAGAATCGCTCGTAGGATTTTTCACACATTCAACTTGATAAAGTCTAGACGATTAAATGTCTTCATTTTTATGAAAATGTTTCGCGAGAAAAGTCCCATCGTGTTTAAGAAGACATTTAGCGAAAAATGTCTCTAAATTTTCATGAAGACATTTAATGAGAAAATTCTTTAAATGTTCATGAAGACATTTAATGAGAAAATTCTTTAAATGTTCATGAAGACATTTAATGAGAAAATTCTTCAAATGATCATGAAGACATTTAATGAGAAAATTCTTTAAATGTTCATGAAGACATTTAATGAGAAAATTCTTTAAATGTTCATGAAGACAATTAATGAGAAAATTCTTTAAATGTTCATGAAGACATTTAATGAGAAAATTCTTTAAATGTTCATGAAGACATTTAATCAGAAAATTCTGTAAATATTCATGAAGAAAATTAATGAGAAAATTCTTTAAATGTTCATGAAAACATTTAATGAGAAAATTCTTTAAATGTTCATGAAGACATTTAATGAGAAAATTCTTTAAGTGTTCATGAAGACATTTAGCAAGAAAAGTCTCTTCATGTTCATGAAAAAAATTAGCTAGAAAAGTCTCGCATGTATTATCACGATATGGCGTGCCTTCAAGTTGGTTTATTGTCGCGAAAAATTCACGTGTATATCCACACTGAGACCGATCGTCTTTAGCGAAGAGGAAACCGTTAGCACGAGGTTAGTTTGCCGTATATCTAGCTATCCAAGACTCGTATATCCGGTCAATGCGGAGGCAACTTCTGCTCCGTAATTATAACTCGATTAAGGGTTGTTCTCCATAAGGGGGTGGTCCTTGTGTTTCATTGTGGCCTCGACATCCGCGTCCCCAACATGGTAAAGGAATGATGATTCAATGGCGAACAGCATAGTTGGACCACCCCCCCCCCAACCCCACCCCCCTCCACCCCTCCCCGAGATAGTGAAAAGAGGCAAGAAAATGTGATGTGAGAGACGTGAAAAAGAAAGATACGAAAGAGGGAAGAAAAAAAAAGAAACGAAGAGTTAAAGAGGGGGCAAGTCGGTTAACGCGAGAGTGAAAATCCTCAACAACGACGACGAGAGCAAAGAGAGACTAGCAGTAAGACATGGAAGGGTAGAGTTATTTATTGTTATAGCCCGAGAGTCTCTCGCGCGCCCAATGTCCTCCGGGTGTGTGGGTGTCGGATATACTTTTCTTCCTCTTCGGCCCAACACTTTCTCTCTGTTTCACTCTACATCTTTCTTCATTCTTTCTTCGTCCACTCGTTCCTCTCCTTCTTCTTTCTCTCTTGGTTCTAACCCGGAGCTCCGGGGCTTTGGTATCCGTATGCCAGATACGGATACCAGAGAAGACAGAGAGAGAGAGAGAGAGAGGAAGAAGAAGAAGAAGAAGAAGAAGAAGAAGGAGAAGGAGAAGGAGAAGAAGAAGCAGAGGAAGGTAGAGGACGTTAGTACAACACACGAGAGCCAGCAAGCAAAAGCCTGGACTCTGTCAGCTACAGAGTTTCATCTCCACCTTAACCTCTCTCTCTCTCTCTCTCTCTCTCTCTCTCTCTTCCTGTGTGCTTCATTCTTGTACACTTCTCTAAGCTCTTCTCGATGAGAAAGAGAAAGAGAGAGGGAGTGGAACGAGAACACCAGGAGAGTTTCTCGTACACGTAGAGAAGAGCCGCCCACTCTTATTCTCGTGGCGCATACCCCGCTGGGTGTCCAACACCTACCTACATCGAGTTCCTCGCGCTCTTCGGGAGAATCTCTCTCTCTCTCTCTGTCTCTCTCTTTATCTCTTTCACTCATTCTTGAGGTGTGTTTCGCGCCTGCGGTGTGCCATGTGTGGCAGCTTCAAGAGAAAGAGAGAGAGAGAGAAGGCAAAGTATTCGGAAACCCGAAGAGAGAACACATGCACCACGTGACGTCGTCGTAGCAGCAGCAAAAGCAGCAGCGGCATCAGCCGCGCAAATACACCAAAGCGATATTATAGCTTTTCTCTCTCTTTCTCTTTTTCTCTCTTTCTTTCTTTCTCTCTTTCTCATACAGCTTTATAGATGTATCGTTGGCTCGTGAGCTCCGCACTAAATTTATCCCCGCAAACGACTTTATTACATTAACCTGACTATATGGCCTAGGCTCGTGGAACGGGTAACGTTTAATTCGAAATTATTACTTAGAACGCGGACCCGGCACCCCGCGAGAAATCTCATGGCCTTATGGAGCGAAAAGAAAAATGAACGGTGTGTCGTGAGGAGGATGAGATGGGAGGAAAGAAGAGAATAAAGAGAACGAAAGAGAGAAAAAGATGTGGCTTGTCTTTTGAACGAGCATATATATATATATAGCGTTACTTTCTCTCTCGGTCTCTCCTGGTGTTCGGGGGAGAAAACCAAGTCCACGGAAGAAGAATGTATATATACAGCCGTGTGGGAGCATTATAACCCTTTCGGTGTTAGACATGTGTATTGATGGTGGAAGCTTTGATTTACACCCGAGGAGGGTGCTCGAGAGTATGAAGAAACGAATGTATGTATATGGCGAAGTGAGTTGAGAAGTTTTTGCCGAGCCATCCAGTCATTAATGGGATGAAAGAATTTTCTTCTATAGCCAAAAATGGGGGCTTCGAAAAATTGACCTCAAGGGTTAAATTTTCATAATGCAGGGTAAATGTGTCACTTTTGTTGATCTTCGTTCTAGTTTTGTCAGCATGTTGAGCCCCCAAATATGATTAAACCCAAGAGACATCATGTGGTGATTTGAATTAAACCCACGAAAATTTACGATAAGACGGAAGTGAAATATCGATTGGATTGAACTCATCAAAATGACCGGAACAAGTGATCGAAATTTACGAGAATTTTTGCACCCCTGAGAAAAAAGAAGACTGTCAAACCGTCTTTGGGTTATTTTCGTTCGAGATAATACAAAGTATCCACAAAGACTTTTGCCTTGAACGAAGTACGAGAGAAAAAGGGTTGAAGCTCAGGATGAGTCTCTCGCGGTAATTCGTCGGTGACTTACTGCGAGTGATCTTGGGTGATGTTTGCCAGACTTCTCTCTCTCTCTCTCCCTCTCTCTCTCTTTCTCTCTTCGCGTATGCATCTGGTACCATAATGGCCGAAACCGAGAGAACCTCTCCCAGTTCAGCTTTGGCCTCTTCGCCCTCGCAACGAGACAATATAACCGAGCGAGAGAACGCGAAAAGTCAGAGCGAGAAGATATTTTTACGAGTCTGGAGCTTGATGTTGGGTCTCTGCAACTCTCCCCCCCCCCTCTCCCCTCCCCCGCTCTCTCTCTCTCTCTCTCTCTCTCTCTCTCTCTCTCTCCCTCTCTCTCTCTCTCTCAATATATATTATATATATATTATATCCATATCTACAGTTTGCGCTCTCTTTCTCGCGGAGAGCTATCCTCGCGCGATGCTTCGACTCCTCGCGGTGTGTGGAGTTATAATTTACAGCCCTCTGCAGCCCTCCACCTTCTCCTCCCCCGCACCCCTTGCTCAATATATATATATATATATATATATATAAACACATACTTTGGCTGTGCGCGCATCAGCAGCAGCTAGCTGCGCGCTGACTGCGCGCTGCAAATTTCTTTGAGAGACCACAGTATGTGCCATGAACGTGGTGATGGTACAAAAGCGAGAGAGAGAGAGAGAGAGAGAGAGAGAGACAGAAGTACAGAGTATGGACCCGGATTGCTCTGTGAAGCTTGCCCTCCCCCCCCCCCCCCGCCGCCACCACCGCCACCCCCCGCCGACCTTCCATCCATTCGCGGGGGCTTAATAGTGTCTGTGCTGAGAGCGTCTGTCCGTCCGTTCGTTTCGTACGTCCTCTCTCTCTCTCTCTCTCTCTCTCTCTCTCTCTCTCTCTCTCTCTCTCTCTCTCTCTCTCTCTCTCTCTCTCTCTCTCTCTCTCTCTCTCTCTTTCTCCCCCTCTCTTTGTCTCCCTCTCGGTATATAACCTCGCTGGTGGTGTCTGATATATGTATAATACAAGGGGGCAACACTCATTCTCCCTTTCTGTCTCTCCTGTGTGCTGCTGGGCTGCCTAGTGCTCGTGTTCTCGACACACCAGAGACTTCCTCTCTACTCGTGCCGAGAAGCTACGTGTGGGTTGTTAGTCGGGCACTTTATGCTCTTTTCTTTCTCTCTCCCTCTCTCTTGCTCTCTCTCTCTCTCTCTCTCTCTTGCTCTTTCTCGTCTCTGTTCTCTCCCTTGGCTTTCTCGCGATCGAGAGCTCGCTCGCGCGCGCATTTATACTTCTTCGTTTGCCATCTCAGGACAGAGAAGGTTCCTCTCGAGACTCTCTTCCTCTGTTTCGCGACCACTGTATCATCGGAATCTTTCTCTCGTACACCTCTTGTATACGAGCTGTATCTACGGTGTAGGTTAAACTATATATATATGTTTATATGTTTGTACTTACATATATATATATAATTCTTACTATGTGAGATCGCTCTCGTTGTTCCAGGACGAGCGAGAACAATGAGATAAATGCCCAGAGTCTCGCTTGTTCTTGTCAGCCGCGGTGGCTTATATTCTTTCTTTCTTTCTTTCTATCTCTCTCTCTCTCTCTCTCTCTTTCTCTCTGGCTATAACGTGCGAAAGAGATCCCGAAGAGCGCGTACAACGAGCAGCCCCCGTAAAGCGCGATATCGAGAGAGACTCTCTCGCGCGAGCTCGAAATCTTGAATCTCAAGGCTAACTCGATAAATCTCTTTGCTCAAGGGAAACAGTGAGTATAAGATAAAGGGAAAGGGAGGAGGGGGAGAGTCTCGGTCGCGCGAGTTACAAATTAAAGAGACCGCGTTGGAGACACCTCACCATATATACATATATATATATATAGGTAGATATATCGACGACTATTATTATTATACGATTTTTTTCATGTGATTTATAATAAATTTTATGAATTTTTGTAGCTGAAGCATTTGAGCGTTTTAACAGTCTAATTTTTTTTCGTTTTATTTTCAATTTTGTGACTCGAAAAATGTCGAATTGGAGAATTTGGAGAATCGGCACATTCACACTATCCATCAGTGGCTTATTTCTTCGCCAAACATAAACTCCTCACCAACATTCAATTATCATGGCTATTTAACTGACAGTTGTCGCAATTATTTTCTTACGTGACAAAAGTATTATTTTACTCTTTCTCTCTCTCTCTCTGTCTCTCTCAGTGTGCTGGCAGCACGTTCAGTAGCTCCGAGAATGAAGGATTACCCCCGTATTCACCAGGGTGATTCGAGCTACTGAGTAGCAAAAGTGAGAGGATGAGAGAAACAGAGAGAGAGAGAGAGCGCCAGCCAAGTGTTTGCCAGGCTTGCTTGTCTGTCACATTGTCACATCGAGACGGTGTTGGATACACCCGTGTACTATCCACTATATATATATATATCTCACTGTATAAGTCAAACATATACAGATAGCAATTCCTGCGTATAACGTTACATACCAACTTCACCATGAGAGGATTCTCATGAGTTTTCTTTTCACACATATGAGACAGACCAAGCCAACATCTCTCGATTCTCGCATCACCCGATACATATATGCATATCGATGGTTTAAATTTAAAAGGGCGTATCGAGTCCCCTTAAGAATAACTCATACGACTTTCTCGTTCTTAAACTATTGATATATATATGTATATATATATGTATATACATGTATATATATATATATATATATACATATATAATAAAACAGACTCATCGAGCTGAATGTACACGCGCTCTTTCGCATCGACGCTTCAGTTTGCCCAAGGCTCTGTTGTTGTCTCTCTACGTACTTCGTAGCTTCTTCGACTTCGATTTCTTCTTGTTCTTATTCCTCCTCTTTCTTTTTTTTTTTTTTCGAGCTCACCAAATGTTTCGAGCGAGAAAGATGCAAAGACAAAGAGTTTGAGAAAGATAGCGATGAGGATAAGAGAAGAGTGAGAGAGAGAGAGATAGAGATAAGTCGAGGACAAAAGATGAGAGAGAGAGAGAGAGAGAGAGAGAGAAGGATGCTGCAGTTGTAGGGTCGGTAACTCTGATGGTAGACGCGTCGTAAACTTTCGCCTCCATCGAGGGCGAGAGAACCTTCGCGCCTTCCATGCAATCCTCCAACTCTCTTTTTCTTCTTCTTCTTCTTCTTTATCCTTTGATTCTTCGTCTTCTCCTCACCCCTTCCTTATTTTCACCTTGTTCATCTTCTTTCGTTATCCGACATTTCCTCTTTTGCCCACTTTTCATATAAAGACGAAAATTTAACGTTTCAGAATTCTTCTAGTCGTCAAGAACTCTTTTTTTTTTGTTTTCCCATTTTTTTCTGCTGGTGCTTCTCCCTCTCTCTTTTTCTCTCTCTCTCTCTCTCTCTCTCTCTCTCTCTCTCTCTCTCTCTCTCTCTCTCTCTCTCTCTCTCTCTCCCTCTCTCTCTCTCTCTTTCACACACACACACACACACACACCTTCTCATATTATTATCGTCTTTTGTCACCCTCTTTTCTCCAGCCTTTTGCACCACCTTGAGACGTTTATATGATTCAGTTCTCCCGTCGCTTTGGTTAAACGCTTATGCAGATTGGCAATAGTAAAACTGGCCCGTGTTTCGAGAAGCGGGTCCAGAAATACAGGTCATCAGTGTTACATGTATAAAGAAGGCTGGCGAATGCACTTCAGGACCGAAGGAAATGCGTTTGCTACGAGGATATGAGCACACCCATATATATATATAACACCCATATATATATATATTTAAGAATGAGTTTTGTCCATTGGAGAGCCCGGAATATATATTAGACTGCGGTCACGACTATCAGAAGCGACGAAAAAAAAAAAAAAAATAAAAATAAAGTTTGTTATTCTTCGGTCACCAATCCAGCTGCTCCTCTTATATATCATGTCCTTTTTATTATCTCTTCTCTGATACGTTTGTGAAGTCTCCTCCCCTCCAGTCCAAAACTTTGCTCATTTTTGTTGTACACGCTTTTTAGACTTTCGATCTATATATATATATATATACATACGTCCAACTGATACAGAAAACACAATGGGTACATTATACATTTATGAAATGAATGAGAAATTCAAGCACCACCGAGATGATCGATCGTTCAGGATCATCTCTCGCTTGCATAACACATTTTGGTCGTTGCGGACACCGATGATGAGGAGCCAAAAATCTTCACGATATTCGATGGATAATAATCGAGGGAAAACCTGTTCTGTGCAATTGATCATTTTTGGGAAAAACGCGAGAGTGATAGAAAAAAAAAGGGCATAAAGAGGGGGGGGGGGTGGCTGGGTGGGTTGGGGCGAGAATGAGTGGGATAATATGAATTCATTCCCCTCGACTGATCAATCATGCTCGCGAGAGACGTCGATATTTATACCCATGTATATGATTCTCCCCTCAAATCAGGGAGGATGCTTCGAGTATAGAAACGAAACGGAAAAAAAAAATAAAAAGAAAGTAGTTTCTCTATTTGATCAGCTTGA